>JAQQZW010000023.1:24135311-24145404 GCA_029814745.1 Zanclus cornutus | reverse complement strand
GACATCCATCCTCATTACCATGACCCATGAGGGCTCTGTAGTTTATTTTGACGCAATCCCACATACACTGTTCTGTTGCTATAAATATTCACTAGAGCACCAAACTACCTCCAATTGCATCATTTTCTCCAGTTTGAGTAAGTTTTTCTAAGAAGTACAGTGCTCAGTTGCCTTGCAAAATAACAGCCTTTTTTAAAAATAGAACTATGTATTTGTGACCCATTTTTAGAAGGTTTCTTTTGTCAGGTCAGTAGGAACAAATGGCTCAGGGCTGAGATGGGGCAGGGAAGTTGGAAAGTACTGAGAGACGGTCTAAAAAACATATGTATGTAACAGCCTCAGCCTCCCTCAGAGGGATTCTTTACCTAGCAGGTTTATGATGCCATCATTGTAGCAGGCATATAACTTGATCAGATCTTTGAAGAGTAGGAGAAAGCAGGCATTTATCACTCCATTGTTCAGGTCCTTGGCATGCACCTATGGAATGGAATAAAAGCCAAGAGGTAAACAGATGGGACACAAAAATCCTTAAAAATTACAAACCTTGAGACAAACTAAGGAATACTGAGTAAAAAATAAATTGAAATTTCACGATATTTATGTAGCGTATAAAAACATAAGGGTCAAATGGTACAGAGCCCCTGAGTGGCTATAGAGAGAAAAAAAACATATCGAGGCCAATGTCTATCAATGTAAATTGTCCCTGTAACTTTAAACTGTATAAATAAATAGTGAAAATAAATAAATATCAGACCAAAAAAAGAAAAACACTATGCGGTGGAGTGTTTCTGGGGGAAGGAGCCTCATGGATTACTGTACAAAAACACAGCTTTATAGAGGTCAGGCATCAGTGCACACCTCCAGAGAACTGATTGGGGGTTAACTTGGGGTCAGCCTAATGGGTGCCCGAAGCTAAACCCAACAAGAAAGCCACCTTGATACTGTTTTCTTTATTCAGCCTTGGAGGCTCAGGTGTTCAGTCTCGGTCCAGCCGTGTTCATTAGGAGACAGCTGAGCCCGGTTCTGTTGCCTGCTCAGCTGGCTCTGGTTTTGCTTTCTGGTTTGTCATACAGAAGTGGGCGTGGATTTATACAGAGTAGATTGAAATAATAATGCAAATGGTGTTGGTTTTTTTGAATATATTCTTATTTTGTGCACACAAACTAACTAAAACATGGGAATAAACTGCATCTTGTGCCCATTAATCAACCAAAAAGCTGTGAACAAATTATTTCTTGTCTACACTCAAAAGCATTTCAAGCTCCTTCAATATTTTTTTCTCTCTGTGGCCACTCCAGAGCTCCATACAATGATATACTTCATTTATAACACATACATGTTACACACTGAAGAAAAAGAAGATTAAATTCTATACCACTGTAATAAATGTTTTGTTGTAGCTATACAAGACATCATCTTTCAACACTGGTCCCATAGGTCACATGGGCTGCAAATGACAGGTCTATCTTCTAGGTCTTCTGGATGCTGCTACAGCACTGAGCTTTGTTGAACCCAGTTGGCAGCTTCTTTTCAACTGTGTTTATTCCTCAGTCAATTTAGTACCATTACAAAGTGACTTTGTTCACTGTACACATGTGTAACTCACATCAAAATCCAGCAGTGCATCAATCTGGCTATGCAGAGTGGGCATTCCTTTCAACAGCTTCTCTACTGACATGGTCCTCATCACACCATCAGCTCTGACACAGAGGAAGAAACAGAAAATGCGAGAATTTAGCATCAACAGCTCCCAGACAGAGCCCACATACTGTCTGTCTCAACACACAGAACACCTGTCTGTATGTTTCACACATACAGTATCCACCAACGTGTTTGATCTGTATTCTGCGGTCTGCGTTTGTATTTTTCAGTGCCAGCTTATGTAGCCAGAGGGACCTTGTGTCTAACAGCTAAACAGAGCTGTCCAGTCTGAGCATGAGTAATAATCCACTCTTGATTCATCTCTGCACTCAGAGCACGCAGTGAAGCCATGCAACTGGCCCAACGCCAAGCTTGAGGTAGCTGAATTCATCCCACGCACAAACGGGACCCTGTGGGTTGTATGTTATTCTGATGAATACGGAGGGCAAGTGAGTAGAGGGCACGTCGTGGTTCCGGATAAAAGAAAGCATTTATAAAAGGCTATAAATCAATAATCATGCTGAAATAGTCATGCGGCAGTGCAGCGTCGTGAGGAATGAGAAACCTACCCTTTCTTGACACGGCCAAAGTCGAATGCCATCTGTCTGTAGGCGAAGGCCTTCTCGTTCAGATAGCGGCTGTAGCGTCTGATGAACGTGGACATGTCGTAGCCTGAGGGAGACACACTCATACGTAAAAACACGCACAGTCTCCAAGGTCAACTCAGTGCAGGTTATCAGTAGGCCCTTAAAAGGCTTACAAAAAAAGTTATGTGAGTTGCGATAGTTTTGAAATGACTTGAATACAACTGTAAGGATTCACCTGGCATAAAAACGTAGGTGATAAAATGCAATTGTTGGATTAATTCCAATCTTTAAAAAAAAGACATTTTTTAACATTTTTGGAAATACGCTTATTTATTTTCTAGCTGAGAATCAAATTGGATGAATTACATGTTCCGCTTCTTTGTGTATATGCTAAGCATGAAGCTAAAGCCAGGAGCCAATTAGCTTAGCATAAAGATAGAAGGGTGAAACAGCTAGTCTGGCTTGGTCAAATGGTAAAATGCGTCTACTGGCTCTTATGATCATGAATTCACTTGTTTGTAAGTTTTGGCCGTAAAAAAAAAACAATGTGTGACAAGTAGTGGTTGCAGAGTTGAGCTAGCTTTTTCTCCCTGCTTTCACTCTTCATAATAAACTTAATAAATCTAATATGGCTGTAGATTTATATGCAAGAGATGGAAACGAGAGTGGTGTAAATCTCCATCTAACTCTCCTGTCTGTATGCTACATATGAAGCCAGAGCCAGGAGATGATTAGCTTAGTTTGAATAGTGGATGCATGGGGAGACAACTAGCAAGGCTGTTGAAAGACAAAATTAATTAAGCTTTAGAGATGCTGGTATGGTATGGTTTTGATCTTCTTATCTAACTCTTACCTAGAAAACCAATATGCTTGTACAGTAAGAGTTACTTTCTTATCACTGTTAGGCCCTGTACAGATAACAGCTACTGTGTTGAGTGTAATCCCGATTTAAATGTCTCACACATGTACAATCTGGCCTTCTAACTGCTGTAGATACTCCAATCAACCTAGCAGGCAAAATGTCAACGACAAAAGGCTGTGAACAAAGTGTTTATCGCCATGGGAGACTGCATTAATTTCCATGGAGATAGGTTTAATTGCAGGAAGCAAGCGTTAGGACAGCTGGAAATAAGGATGGATAGAGGAATGGTCAGGTTGGTCCGAAAATACAAGTTCATTCTGCTGTCGCACTTACTGTGACTGCTTATAACACGTGTGTTAAATGTGAGTATAGAGAGTGGAACACAAAAATAAAGGGGTGAAAAATTAGCAACAAAAAGATCAGAATATAGTGAAGAATCTGGATTGAAAAAGGTGGAGGGTTAGTTTAGTCAGAGAGGAAAGAAAGAAACATCACCCACCGTGGGAGCCAGTTTTGTCCAGAAAGTTGCTGAGGTTGAACAAGGTGTTCCTAGATGCCAGGAACTGCAGGAATCTCTGCAGGGAAGGACAAATTCACATGGTTTAGTTCTCTTCCAGGCACAACATGGCAACCATGGAGAAATGCATCTAGTTTTGCCTTAGGGAAAAAATAGCTCAAATTAGTCAGTACTCTTAATGAAAACTTGTTTGAGTAAATGAATGCACAATGGGATTCAAGTCTCCCAAAAACACTGTGAAACATCTTCATTGTTCTTAAAATGAATGGATAATATATATCAATAAAGTTAAATTAAATAAAAAAAAATCTATTTTTATTAATTGAGAAATAAGAGATTACAATTCACAGTTATGAAAAAACACATTATATCCTAGCGGTCATGTCTTGTTATATTTTTATGATAATTTCAAACAGATGGTCCCATCTTAAATATAGGAAAGGAAGGTTGGTTGATTTTCACAGCTCTCTCAAAGGGGCTGCTCAGCACTTTCAGCACTCCACTCCAAATCTGTGAACTGCCTGTAGCAGAAAGTGGAATTATTATATGAGGTGTGATTTCTATACTTCTCTTTTGCTTTAGTGAGTGGAAGCAATGCTGCGGCCTCCCTGAGTAGGAGTGTGAGAATTTCTATTAGATAAGTGACCAGACCAGGAAATATAGCATAATAAAGACAAGTAGGCTCCCCCTGCAGACCTGCACGAACAAGCTCACTCCAGTCACACACAAGGACATAAAAACATGCCACACACACTCACACACACACACACACACTCACTCACTCACACTGTTGTTTATTTAATGACTCTATTTACATAAACACAGAGCATAATAACATGAGGGGCGGTTAAGATTGAAAAACCCTCCCTGGAGAAATGCTGAGCTACATATTACTTCCCTCCTCCTTTCATTCTCTCTCGCTCCAGTCAGTACTCTCTCTACCATCATCGAGTACTCCACAACAACAAAGCCCCCGTTAAAAACAAACAAGTCTCAGGAGACAGAAAGTACATACTGTGTACATACAGTATATTGTCTTGTCAAACATCATTACTCACACCCATTTATTACACTCTCCCTTTGAGCTTTTGTGTCCACGTCACACAGCTAATAGCACAAACATGGAAAAAAAAAGCTGAGAATGCTTAAGGAATGTGTGTGTGTGTGTGTACATCTGAGAGGCAACAGTGCAACACAACTCACCCTGATCCACTGACACCCTCTATACATTTAGTGACAACAAAAGTTAATGCTATTATCTTCATATTATTAAATGTCTTCTGCTTTCCATCCAATGCGTGCTGGGAAGACAACCACTCACTTCAGGATTGTGAATAGGAAAAAGTAGATATGGATGGGAAATGAGTGTAAGAATGAGCTGATGGTTTGGTCCCACAGTATTTCTCCATCATCTCATTCTCCATCAACTGCAGTGTGTTCTCTCTTGCTCTTTAATATCTAATATTTTAGAACACTTCAATCTCTGGCATTGCTGGATCAATATCTTTCTCCTTTGTTACATCTGCAGTTCAGTAGCAGCTTGGCCACTTTGATGGGCAGTAAAGGAACATCTGTTTATCTCTCTGAGTTATCCCTTGTTTCCCATTCAGAGCCATTGTCTTTCTTTAGCTGTCAGGACAATAAAAGGGGTCAAGGGATCAGGAACAGGAAACAGAAGGCCAGTCCCTCTGCTAATTCTGTGACTACTGTTGATGCCAAAATATACAACTATGGGGTAAAAGTAAAATTTAAAGAGTGTTGTGCAGAGAAGACCTTAGAATGAAGCAATGCTGGTTGCTCATGAGGTAAAATATAAATATGCACTGACAATCCATCACTAAATACATACTATAATTCAATACTATCAACACACAGTTACCGCCAATAATATTAACAATTAAAAATTCAGTTTTCCCTCTTTAATTTCCCATTGATTGCTTTAAATCTGCAATAATTGATTTTTTTTTTGGCCACTTGAAGGGCAGCGTGAAAAGCTTGACACTGACAAGCAGAATTATTATTGACATAATGCCAACATGTGAACAGTGATTGATGGGTGTCAGCAAATAGCTACCAATATACAGATGCAGCGGACAGGAATCAGCATTAGCATATACTGAAGTCGTGTTTTAGTCTACCTGGTAAATGTTAGTCCTATATATTCATTTTCCTTTAGGCTCTGTTTTGGTTTCTTTCAACTCCAGAGGGAATTTGTTATTTGCATCCTAAGTTGCTAAATGCTCCACAGCTTGTCATTAACTGTCGTCTACCATTTAATGATAGGCAGGTAGCGTGCAGTGGATGTATCAAAACTATTTCACTGAAAACAGCTGCCTGCCTCATATGGAAATGACACTGATGAGAGCACTGAGAGTGAACCAAATGCCTACTAAGTCGTGCTCTGTTGAACCAAAACAATAAACTGAAAGATGCTACGACGCCCCATAAAACTAAGAACTGTTGAGTTGGGTGATAATTCTCCAAGGGTTCATCACATCAAATTGCACAGTGACACATTTGACACTACACGTAGTCTTTTGACCCATTGTTCATATAAAAATATTGATTAGTGCAGCTTTAGGATTGGAAAAAGCCAATAACATTTTTAGCTAAACGCTAATGTTGTTGTCTTCTTTTTAACCTAAAATTGCATAACTGTTGCATATTTTATCTGTGATACAAGTATGCTGAAAAGTATTTCCAACCTTTTACACTCATTACATGGCTGGATGAACAAAGATCAAAACTACAGCTTGTACTTACATGCATGAAAGATAATCTGTGCTCCTACAATAGTGTTATTTTGAGCAGGTAATTGTGTGTCTTCCTTAGGTCTTGTGTAAAAAGTCCACTGAGCAGTGACACCCTTGTCCAGCACTAACTTGCTTTACATCTGACAGCTTTTCAGTACAATCAATCCTCTGCTGGCTCTGCTGGGGGCTACAATCACACTATGATGGTCAGTGGATCAGCTGAGGTAAAGTGGATTGCTGAAGGGGATATAAATACGTACTCACCTCCCCTACCTGCATTTTCCAGACATAAAAACCAGCAACAAACATAAGAATGTCGTTAGTGTGTGTGTAAGCAGTATGCTATAACCTCACCTCGTTGCCATGTACCATGAGGTGGTGTGTGGTGATCAGGGCTTTGAAAACCACCACCCAGCTGGCATTGCCGGCCCTCTCCATCAGCGTGTCGGCCATTTGTGGGACGTTCACATTGGACTCCTGGGTGGCCTGGATCAGGACTGAGGAGCAATGAAGAGAGGAAGAACAAGAGGTCAGATTGTGGATACTAGCAGGTGGGGACTGAGCACTGATACAGTGTGTGCTGAAAGCTTTTTACTCAAGTAATAGCAACACAAACCACTGCAGGGATGGTGTAAGAAGAAAACAGATCAGAGGAATTGCACCGGCACTAGGTCTGGGCATTGCTGCATTTTACAGCCACACTCTCCTGCATCCTAATTTTCACTTTAATTCACTATGTACTCCTCTGAGCAATGTTCCCTCAAATAACGTTTGCACATGGAATGAGATATTTTTGTGTTAATTTTTTTGATGAACCTGTTTTAAAACTTTTACAGTAATATTTAAGTGTTATTGAATAGGACATTAATGAGAGGTGGTCTGAATGCAGTACAGACCTGAGTTTAGGGTCATTTCTATTAGGTTATGTATCTGTGTTTGGCTAGTTAATTTGTCTTAACGTGTTAACTCCTCTTACTTTGATCTTATATTATTATATCTCCCATGTTTTTCAAGCTTATTTACTTTGATGTTATTTACTATTGTTAGCTTAGCTGTGCAAGCAAGAGAAGGTAGTTTTTATAGACAGAATTGCCGCTGGAGGCTGCTATTTTTCATCCATGAAACGTATTCAGATGAGTGCTTCACATTGTGTCCCCATCGCCGGTTGTGAGTCACACTGGCTGCTTCTTTTGTTCAATTTTGCAGCCAGTCATTAATACCAGCACGTGCAGAAGGAGACTGGAATATTCCACAGCAGAGAGATAAAGAGAAACCAAAAAGAAGAGGGGGTTGCAATGCTAATCAGATTTTCAGCCCTACAGATCAGAATCAGACAACAGAGAGACAGACAGTGCTAAAGGAACACAACAAGGCTTAGACAGACTGGCCTCTTGGTAAATGTAGTGTTTCAGAGGTTAGACCTTATATCTTACAGCAAGTTTTTCATCTTTAGTTTATTGACTCTATAAATCTATGTTGATAATTCAATGATGATGATTAAAAAATTGTCATTTTCCTTTGCAAAGAAATGTTACTCACAAAACAATCTGCAACAACCTGCACAGCTAAAGTCACATATTCCAGGTTGTCAGTGTAAAAAAGTGTACACTTTAGCACTCTGGTACACCTTAATTCACTTTTGGGGAAAAATTGCCAACATGTCAGTGGCAGAACTACAGTAGGAGTCACAGCATTTATGCATTATGTCAATGCAGTCAACTGTGGTGACTACCCTCCAGAAAATTATCAAAAGAATCTGCAGTTCCCTCATTTCTATGAAGCATTTTAGTATCCATTAGCTGTTTGTTTTTTTCTGTTATGGCTGCATCTTCACTGTTTTGGTTAACTGCTCTCATCGGCTTTATTTCCAACTGCAGCCGGCACCTGTTTCCAGTGAAAAACTCTCATTAACCTACTGTACGCAACCTGTTCAGCCCCAAACAACAGACAGAAGTCCGTGACTGGCTTTTGAACATTGAGGAGCATTTTACAGTTAAAGAGCTGCATTCTTCTCTCAAGACTTGGTGGAGGCCAAAAAAGAGACACAAGGAGAATGAATATTGTACTTACATTTGTTCGGAGGACAGAAAATTCTAATTCAGTGCTAGTGGTGATGGGTAATTAGCTAGTAATAAATTTTATACGATAATACAATTCTGTCTCTGCCAACTGACAAAAACATTTAGGCCATTTTTGCTGCTTTACTTTAAAATGCATTCACATTCAGGCTATTATGAAAATGGCACATTTCTATAACTAAAACCACCTTTTGAACGATGCTAGCTAACTGCTCTTATTTAGTGTTTGTACTTAAGTGTTAGCATGGAGCAATAAGTGAACTATCCCTGTGCACTACGAGGACAATTTTGATGTCACTGTGATACATTTATCAAATATTAATTTAACAGGTACAATATAGCTTATCAAAAGCTTAGCATCCCTTCCTAATACCAACTAATCTGTAGTTATGTTTCCTTCCTAAAAGTAAAGTCAAGCCTATGTGAAGAACATCTATTCACCAGTATGAGATGAGCAGGTGTGTATGCGGAGTGTGTATGTGATGGACAGAGAGAAAGAGAAAACTTGACCGGTGTCATTCTAAAAGCCTAGATTCAGCAGAGTAGGGCAGATCAAGAGAACTACTATTGAGTCCTGCGATTCATTAATAGTTTCATATTCATTTCTGCACGTTGCCAGCAGACTAGGCAGCTGAGAGGTGTCTATTGAATTTTCCTCCTCGGCTCAAAATAGATAAACTGCCTGCCAGCGCACCTCACACCTACAACAGTGAGATGGAGCAATCTGTCACTGGTTAGAATGACATGGAGTAATTGGGGACTTTGGGAACTAAACAGTTTTACTTAAAGATAAGATACAGAATAAATTGTATATTCTGTATCTTATCATGTTTGATAAATCATGTTTGTCACAACTCTTGTAAAAGAGTTATTGTGTTGATATTTGGTATTTCTTAGTTTAGGGCAGTTTTTGACCAAATTAGGCATTGCGGAAATCACGGCAGGATTGTGCTGCAGTGTGGAATAGTCTGCCCACTTTCAAATGCAAAATAAGTCTTCGTACTCCCTTGTGCCACGGTTGTTTAGCACTGCTCAGTCTGATTGGCTGATCAGCTGACAGGCTGCAGCGTGACATCAGGCTGTGTTTCTCCAAAAGTTGGCTCAGCTCTAATTTTCCTACGCGGGGCCACTGCACTTTTTTTCAGGACCCCCTACGACCTGTAGCCTGAACAGAAGACCACATTTGAATGATTAAGAGAACTTGCATTTTCGCAGCAGCACCTGATGAGGTCTGTATGTGGTCTTAAGGTTACCAAACATGCTACAGCTCTGTCATTGACACATCGTATCTCAATAGATGAAGCTACACAAAAACCCAAATGAAAAAACAACATTTTTCCAGGTTTACAGGAAGTAATATTTTGTCTGAACTACTTTGTGGCAGAGTAGTGACTTCTTGTAGTAATGATGTCACCATGAGGCAACAAGCAAAGACTCAGATACTTGCATACATTGTTTATTAATGCTAATTAGAGAAATAAAGTTGTATTACTCTATGGCACATGTGTCAAAGTCAAGGCCCGCGGGAATGAATTATCTATGGCCCCCTGGATAATATTTAATTACTATTAGAACCGGCCCGCAGGCCACGGCCGCCCGCTGGTGTTTTGCACGCACCAACACTACATTCCCCAAAATGCAACGGTAGCCCGCGA
>JAQQZW010000023.1:24097206-24109350 GCA_029814745.1 Zanclus cornutus | reverse complement strand
GATTGATTTATTGGTTAACTGATAACGACTGAAGTAGAGATGGGGAGGGGGTCATAAATCAGCTCTACAGAGCTCTGTTGGAATGTGTTAGTTTACTGTGGAGCTTTGCCTGAGATAACAGGCCTATCATCGCTGGTAAATGTGAGCAAAAACAGCTCGAGACATAATCAAGATGAACAATGGAAAACACTGGCGGAACCACTGACTGATGACCTAATAAACAACAGTTGTGCAGGAGGAGTTGAGCTGAATCAGAGATATGAGTGTTTTACCTCGGCCAGCAGTGTGAGGGCATGAACGCTGTACACTGATGGAGTGAAGCTGGAGGCCTCCATTACTGTGTGCATTAAATCTACAAAACACACATAGCAAACATTAGCCGCAGCTACATAGCGGAAAAATATTAATACTGCCATGCTGACGCATGCCAACAATCCGCAAAATCTGTTCACATTTCCCATGCTTTTTGTAGTGTGCGTGAGCAGGAACGTCTGAGTGCTCTGTTTTGACCCCTCACACACAGTTCCAGTTTCTCAAATTCAGATTATTTTTTACACTTGATTTAGCAGGATTACATTAATCCCCGACATTACAATATTTCTCTGGTTTAAACTCAAAAATCATCTTTCCCTTGAATAAAATACTGAGTGACCTTAACACCAATACAAAAAAGGTCAGTATCTGAGCTGCCTGCCTCATTACTATACATACTTTACAATCAAATGATATGGATTAAGTCTTGAACTGACTTGGCGTATGTAAGGAGAGAGACCATTCTGGCAAATCAACAACATTAAACTCATTTTCACATCAGAAAAAGTGCCTAAAATATTAGTTTGTTTTTAGTAAGTTCAGCATGAAACTGGCTGTATACTGCAGCAATATGCAATGATCTATATATGGTCTTCATTGGCAGTTAGTGTTTGTAAGCAGCAAACCTTCTACATCAGCTTCAAGGTTGGCTCCGTCCACAACTATCTGAGGAGAGGCCTTCACCTCCAGGTTTCTCCTGAGCCACGTGGTTTGCTCCAGAGAGGAGCCTGCGATTGTCCCGATGGCCTCCACCACCTTATGGGTCACATCCTGAATACACGAGTAAAAATCTTACTTCAGTGGGAAGTCATGTTCAAGCAGATAGTCATTTTTGCTCTGATATAATCTGATTGCTGCTCTATACTCATGTGAGACCCCAGAGCATGAAACAAAACTGAAACTTATTATGATGATGGTAAAAAAAAAAAAAAGCTGCAATTGCTAGTGAGTTACTGAAATACAAGGCAAGAAATGTAATCTAATTATAAAGCATAATGGAAACAATTGAGAGTTGAATAGGAGTCAAGGTGGCTAAAGTAATTACCTGCAGCTCCCGTTGATCCTTTTTGCTCTCCAGATTGGGATTCTTCAAAATGAACTCATTCAGAACTCTGGAGAGAACAAGAGAGAGAGAGAAAACTTTAAATGAGGAATATAATGTGGAAAGAGAAGAAGCAGTCCCTACAGAATGATTTATTCAGATTCACACTGTCATTTAAATGTGAGCAACCTACTAACTGATAAATTTAAATGTAAGTGAGCAATTGGTGGCTAGGTATTGTGAAGACATAGGGAAACCTGTATGACAATTAAAAGAGAAAAGGAAGAGAAACCAACCCTAATATAAGAAACTGTCCTGGGGCAGGAAGGCCTAATGGTACTGAGTCCTTCAGCAGTGCCAGCAAAGATGGCCAGCTATCAACTAAGCTGGACACAGGGATCCTAGGACAAAAGCAGGGCACAATAATGAATGCAAAGTAAAAGTTTTAGAGGTCAGAGGACTCTGCACAAATGAGGCCTTTATAAAAGGTAATAATGGCATCCTTTACATTTAACAGTAACAGATATACTGCTGTCGGGCAGCAGTGGACTCACCTCTGGACATAGGCATAGAAGAACTGCAGCATACAGACCTCTAAAGATAGGTACTTCTGCAGGGGAACAGTGGAGAAATAATTTTAATGTAATGACTGACAATGTACAAGGTGAAACTAGGAGATGTAAGAGTCAAAGGTCTTTTGAAAATCCAAAAATAAATCGACTGCACTCGACTGAAATAAACAGCAATGCATTTATTGAATAAAACATGACAAAAATTAATGTAGATTTCAGGCAATGAGGCGATACTGTTACCCCTCTCTTGTTTCTTAAATAAATAATATTTATGTTTATTCTTTTTACCGTCATTAAAAATTAAAAACTGCTCCTACTGTGTTAGATTTGAGATGTTATAATACACAGGCAGAAACTCTTAGAGCTCTTCACTGTCTAATAGCCATTATGCTGACAGAAAAGCAGACGAGGATAAAACCATTTAAGCTAATGGTTCTCTGCAATACACACTTGAACACCTACCTTGTCCTTTGCAATGGCAGGCGGCTGCTTCAGGACCTCTTTGACTGTCTGCATGACCGTCTCAGTGCGCATGGCACTAACCGAACGAACCAGCTCAACCAGCAGCAGCTGCTCTTCACTGGCTAAAGGAATCACCTGAAGGACAAGTTATAAGTAGAATGATATACTCAAATGGAGACATGCTGGAGTCTGGACATTTCTTTTGAGAACAATGCTAGTCAGAAAGTCAGTAACAGAAATGTTACTTAACATCTCTCGTGTTTCTTAATATCCCCTGAAAATCTGACCTCCACTGGTTTAATTTCTCACATGGCTGCAGTAAAGTGCAGGTGGACTTAGGGATGCTGTGACATCACTGTTGAGAGTGGTCACACGTGTCACCAAGTACACTTCTGACCACACCCACACAAGTGAAACAGGCTTGAAATTCTTAAACCAGAGAGGGCAGCAAAACACTGCTGTTCAGCCTGGCTTTATTTACTTTTTCAGTACATTTACCTTAGATGTAAACAGACATGCGTACACTTCGCTGCTTGCTACACTGACCAGTGTGTAAATAAAGGCTGTTGCTGGAAATTGTTTTCGATGCTGCATCAAGACAATACAACCTAAAAACATCCAAAGGGGGAGGGCGAACAGAGTTTTTAGAGCACTCACTTTATTTCTGACTGGAGTCTTGACCTGTTTCCTCTCATTCCAAACATAAGCAATGGCTGCCATGAAGTGGGCACCATGGTTCATGGAGATTTGACCCAACAGCTCCAGGATTTGCTGCCGGAGATTCTGTAGAACAGATGTGAGCAAGGAAGTTAGGTTAAGTTTGAGCTAAAGAGCAGATTACTTACGATACAATTTCATTTACACTCTATACTGTCACTAGAAATGTCTTGTAAACATATTTCAGTGTATCTGGCAAAAAACTAAACTAAACTGCAAAGACATAAATCCAGCACAGTAGTATTTCATTAGAAATTTCATTTTCAGGTATATATCACACGCTATTCATTCTGGTAACTTACACAAAACAAATGGTCAGCAACATGAATTGCATTGAAGTTGAGCTGCTTTTATTCTCTGTCTACTCTGCCAAATTTGAAATGCTCACTGACAAAATATCAGGCACAAAAGCAAGTTCAGCATGTTTTAAGACCTTTAATTATTCCTCCTGCAGGGATGCTAGCCCTGTAATGATGAGAACTTATGTTTAATAGAATATAAAAAATACTTCATTATCTCAGTGAAAATCACATTACCAACACACATCTGGAAAAAACTAACATCGCCTGAACAAGGCTAATAACTACTTGAAGAAAAATACGGAGCTATAATTGATGAAAGAATAGGTCCTTTAGAGACAGTAATGAGATTCTGAAGTATTAAGTGTTATGTGTGATGTTATAATACTCTCTTTGGAGAACATTTAGGCCAGGCTGTGTACATGTTTAGATTTGCTCTGGGACTGATTTGGGATCTGGGACTGTTTACACTGCAGACTGCAGTTTCCCATATTATACCTTACATCTGTTAATTGTTGCTTTCCAGGTTATTTGAATAGATATGTGAGCCTTCTTTGCATTTATGTTACTTGGGCAAAACTTTAGACAACAAGTAAAATAGCAAATCATATTAGTATGGTCATACAGCCATCATATCTGCTATTTCATTTTTTTGAGGTTCAGATTGGCATAATCAATTTTGGACCAATTACCTCTGGCACTTACTCTAATTTCTCTTATTCTGCAGTCATGGTATGCATTCAATTTTGACAACATCAAGACTAATTATGACCTAACTAGATTAGCCTGCATGAACATACATTATTGAATCTTTGATGGAAGAACTATGGATACATATTGCTTAGTGTACCTTAGTGGAGCCCAGGTTGATGTTGGAAGTTGAGGCAGCAGAGGCAGCAGCTGGCTTGTCAGAGTTATCAGCCTGGTGAAGGACACTCCACAGCAGAGTGACAGAAGACATGATGGTGTGAAGGATGGACAGGATGCCTGAACGAGCCTCAGCAAGGTGCTTCTGGTCAACACTCACTTGTAACTGAGAGGCAGAGCATGCAGTAACAGTCAATACTTTTACGCTCTTAAGCAAAGAAATAGAAAATGTCAAGCATCTCTTAATACAAATCAAATTCATTTAACACTGCACTCAGAATATGCTTAATATAAACAAGCCTGTGCTGAGGTTGCAAACATTCACTGAGAGATTAAATAGCAATTTGCTACAACCCATGAGGGCATGGTGCCCTCACCTGGTGGTACTGGGAAGTGGGATCCAGCAGGCAGTAATGGATGATGGCTGTCACCCCCTCCAGCACAGTAAGAATCAGGTCAGGGGGGATGCAGAGAGCCATCCACTGGGGTCTAGAGGACAGGAGAAAAATATGCAGTTCAATATATGCATACTTTTGGATTAATGCAATTCTGCCAAAAAAATTTGATTGTCATGTGCTTTCATCGTAACTGGTATGTCAGAAAGATGGATGATGTATAAGAGAGCCGTTGCATTTTATGGTAAAGAGCGCCATCTGGTGACCAAACCCTTTATAAGCCATTTTATTGTGTACTTCCCGTATAATATACCTAGTTATAGAATGGGTTACCATGCCAGTATCTCATCGGTAAAGCGCATAAAAATGTTATTACCTGGTGTCAGTTATCCCGGTCTCATAGCGGTACTGCTGAAGAAGATTGTCCAGGTTCCTGCACAGCTGCAGAGTGACTGAGGCCACCACCCTTCTCAGGACCCTGCCCATGTATGGCAGGGTGGCTGTGATGAGTCCGATCCACTGGGGATGCATCTTACACGCATGGTGCTGATGCAGTGCCCTGATTACAGCACACAGAAACATACCCTGGGCTGTGATGGGCTGTCCGTGGAGGTATTGCAGAGATGTCATTGGCTGCTGGGGGTTGACGTGCTCCACTTCCCCACCCAGGATCTCAAAACCGGCCCCAACACCGCCCCCCGTCCCTCCACCTCCTGCACCTCCACCCACAGGTCCTCCTTCTCCTGCCTCATCAGCTGGCACCAGGACTCTGTGCTCTAGTACAACCAGACTCTGCAGCAGTCTGAGCAGCTGAGACTGAACGGCACTACAGCCATCTATCTGGTCCTCTGACAGGTTGATAACACTGTCCTCTGACAGACCTTCCTCCACTGTGGCCATGTTGATCCCTGCCACCCGCTGATCATACCACTTCTGGGCACTGAATATGGAGGAGAGCAAGCAATGGAGAACCACCTTCTGAACTTTGCACTTAGAGAGGACATCACTGATGAAACTAGCAAAGCCCTTAGCTGAGCCACCTGTGACTTTGGCTAGCTCGCTGAAAAGGAGAGTTAGGACCTCCACACTTGTGAGCTGCATGGCCCGGTTCCCTGCTAAGTCCTGAGAGCCTGCTGCCACGTGAGCAGAGTAATAGCTTCTTAGAAAGTAGAGACAGAGGGAGATGATGATCTCCAGGTACATGGCGCTGCGGAATGAATGGGAGTGGGAGTCCTGGGGAATGGGGCAGTAGAAGTCTTTGCCCATGACGGAGACCCTGTGACGAGCTAAGAGATTTTGGAGCAAAGATAGCTGCGGTGTGTAGGTGTTGTTAATGCTGGTGGTGGAGATGGCACTTACAAATCCTGAGGGTGCGGCTCTCAGCATGGCTGCGACGGCTGACAGGGCATGGAGAGCCCGGGAGGAGTCGTACAGCTGGAGGTAAAGCAGGACATGCTGGTAGAGTGGATGGATGTTGAAACGAGGTGGGGCAGAGGATGATCTGCGTCCAGTAACACTAACACCCCCCACAGTCCCACTAGAGCCCCCGCTGGGTGAGCCAGTGTCACTCTCAATCTCTGACACCTCGCCTTCCCCACAGCTGTACCAGTTCTCCAGATCCAGGCTGTCCCCAAAGAAAATACTGGGTGGCCGTAGTTTTTCGGCTTGATTTGCTATCTTTCTCTGCCTCTCCTCCTCTTTCCTCTTGGTCTTCTTGATCTTAGGCTTGGCCCCTGGAGACTTGTCTGCCAGCCTCTCCAGGATCTTCCCTTTAAGGCTGAGCTGAGTGCTACTATGGCTACGTTTACGAGCCTGAGGGTCGTCCGCCCGCAGGCTGTGGTCCGAGGTGGCTGGGTCGGAGCCGTCTGGCAACGTGACAATGGAAGGTGATGAACTATGGCGGGTGATGCCCTCTCTGTGCAGCTCCTCTGCAGCTATATCAGCAGGTGTGACAGAGAGGAACTCTAGTGTCCCTTCAGCGAGCATCTCAGGCAGAGTCTGGTGGTTGGAAATGAGAGGGGGGCCAGAGTCAAGACGGAGACCAGTGGAGGTATCTGAAGAAGTGCTGTCCGTATCTGTCTGGGGCCAGTTTTCAGGTGGATCAGAGACTTCGAGAGATCCCTCATCTGTTAAAATCAAAACTCTGTCTATCAGTTCTTTTATAACAGATGACACAGCCTCCTCTATAGAGTCCTCAGACGTGTCATCATAAGAACCAGGTTGGTGATCTGAGCCATTGACTGTGCTGCTGACCCCCTCCGGCTCCTCAAAGCTGCCATTTTCCACTGTAGATGAATGAGACCCACTGGACTCGGAGCCTCCGGGCTCCCCCTGCTGGTCGGCAGGCTGATATTCACCAGCTAGGTGCAAGTTCTCACTGCTCAGGCTCAGTAAGGACAGGCTGTCACTCAGTGGGTTGACAGTCATACAGAATGGCTCCATGTCACTCATCGCCAGGCCGGGCAGCGCCTCATGTGCCACCCTTTCCCTGTGGATCTGACTGAAGTCTAACAAAAGAAAGAGATGGAAGAATGAGGAAAAAAGAACATTTTACATAAACAGGCGAACGCTTCAAGACATTTTCATCAAAAAGAGTCAATGTGGACACAAACTTGACACAAAAAGACAGAGTAAATACCTGTAAAAATAAAAAAATAAAAATTAATGGGCACTGCTTACTGTCAGAGAAGCCAGAGTCCCTGTTGTAAATGGGTTCTGATGGCTCCTGTTCGGGTGGTTCGGGGAAGACCTGGGTCCAGTGGCGCTGAGTCTTTACTCTTTGAATGGATACTCGGTGGGTCTTGGGGTGGAGCAGAAGGAGGAGGAGAGGCTCTAAAACCCGAGCAATGTCATGTCTCTGAAGGACCTGATTCAGCCAAGCCCGACCAACAGCGCTGGTGCATGGATCCCAATAACTGAGACTGTCGAGCATGATGAAAAGAGACCTGAAGGACAAAGCGAAAAGATGTGAAGACAGGAAGAAGAAATTACAATGAAAGTAATTCACAGGAAAGGCACTTAATACAAAATAAAACTATATTAATGGAAATCCTTTCAAATAAATGAAGCATCATTTCTACGTGGCTAACCCACCTGTCAAATGTGCGATTAAAAGGAGAGGACTTGGTAATGTTCAAATCTCGTGTCAAATGCCACAACACAGAGAACTTCACGTGGGCCTCCAGCCGAATTCTCTGAAAGAAAAAGAGGTGAATCACCGTGGATTTCATCGACAGACTGTGTGTGTCTTCAGACCGAGTGAGAGAGTGAGTGCTGTTATTTTGTGTGTTTGTGGGTGTTGCCTGGGATGTAAAGTTTCTGCTGTACTAACCTTGTCTCTGTGCATGAGTTGCTGGCTGATGACGTCCTCACAGATGCTAGAGGACGGCACCAGGTTGTGGAGCTGGTAGAAGAGCTCTACGCTGCGTTGATGGTGCTGAGGTGTTCCTTCACTCAACTGGTCCCACAGGATCAGAGCCACACTCTGGGAAAAAGATTGGAGATAAAACAGGGTTGAGGCCATCAAAAAAACTAAGCCCACTGACAGTCCCACTGTAACCTAAAACCATGATCTCTACCTTGAAGAAGTCCGTCTTGTCAGCGATGTACTTTAGGATTCCCTGAGTGAGTGGTGGCCTGATCACAACAGCTACTCGACCCTGGCTGGGGCTCATGGGCTGGGCGGATTCGGAGCTGCCGCCAGATGCTACGCTCTCTGCGGTCACCATGGCAACCGACTGGGTGAGTCCCACAAGGTCCATGAGCAGGGAGATGGCCGCACCCTGCAGGCTGAAGTCACTGGCCATGCAACAGGCATCCATCAGGGTCTGCAGCCACACTGGCAGACGGACCTGCTCGCTGTCTGTATTGAAGCAGGGGGATGTCTAATGTTTAAATGTAATAAATCAAACCTCTAAAAGCTGTAAAAAAGCTCTAGCTCTTAGCTCTCGGTTACTCTCCCTAGCATTTAGTATCATTAATTCATTGACTGTTTCTACTGTTTAAATGTATAAATAAATTCAGTGTACAGATCCAGAACATATATGTCAACAAAGATGGTAGATAGATTAAAACTATTACTTCACTTGGCTTTTTCTGTTCGTTTCCACTGAACATGACAATACAGTAAATGCAACATCCTCGCTAATTTTTAATAACAGAGTGTTTTGGCACCTACCAAACTGCTCTTCCTGTGTGGGTGAAGACTTGAGGTTGCCCTCTGCGATGTACACAGGGAAACTGGAGCATTCTAGGAAGAGCTGGCAGGCAGCAGTGAAGGCAGCAACACACTCCTTCTGGACCAACCCTGATCCTGAGCATGACTCTTTATAATGACAGTGCTGGGAACCCCCTGACACCAGGGGCCCCGACTGTATGACCTCTGCTTTTTCACCCTCCGCTTTGTCACTCTGCCCAGGGGTAATATACAAGGAGATAAGTCGGGAGAGAAATTGCTGGAAGTGCTCCAGGCAGCACTGCATGACTGGTTTGTCGAGAGGTTTTGTCTGCGATGGGCCTGAGGACCGACGGCCTGTTTTGACCGCTGGGTGGGGATGTGGGGCCCGCTCTGTCTCCTCGGGGCCATCTCCCTGGTACTGGACAAACTCTGTGAAGCCACTTTCTGAGGAGCGACTGCTGGGAGGGTTTTCCGCATCCTCAAACACTTCCCCACTGCCAGGCAGCTCCAGAGTAGCAGTCGAAGCCTGCAGGAGGACAGAGGAGGATAGCTGATTATGAGTTCAGCAAAGAGTGACGGAAAGATGTGTGTTTATCAGTACACTGAAAAATATAGCATGCCAAGAGAATTCCAAGTGCAGATTCTGTAAACACCCACTGAGCATCTGTGATACTCTATTGATCTTTCTTTTGTAAACAGTTTTACAAATATAACATTTTCTCTTTGTTTCAAGCAGTCTGGAGATTAAGTGTTATATCAGATAAATCTCTCTCAGTTAAATATGGATTTAATTTCTGCTTTCCTTAAAAGCTCTGCACACCCACAAAGGTGCTCTCAATTGCCCTGGCTGACCTTTAGTCAGGTTAAACTTTGGGGGAACTATTCTAGGCATTACATGATGTCACCACACTTTAAGTACAAATAACAATGATAATGGTGCAACAAAACTAGTAGGAGAATAAGGCAGATGTTAATCAATAAGGTATAATCAGGCAAAATATTAACGGGCGTGCAGATGCTTTGAAGGCACAATCACAGACATTTTCACAGCAGGCATTCTAAGTCATCATAACAAAACAGGTGTAACTAATATGGCACAACTGCATGTGAAAGCAAGACTTATGGGGCACCAATCTAAATGTCGATGGTGTCATTATTCTTAAGTCATTATATTGTGATATCAACGTTTACCTCATAATAAGTTAGGGAAAAAAACTTGTCTATCTCCAAAAATATGTAATCTGTTCAGTAAATGGTTTTAAATGTATGCCTAACGATCAGTTTTCATCATGGGGGTCTCTCAGTAAGCACTTAAACCCCAACACCGCACTGTTCCTGTACTGTGTGTCCTGTACACTAGTGACTGTATAGTAAGGCTGTACACACAGCTGTTGGTTGTGACCTGAGAAACTGATATAAAGTAAGCTGTACACCGACTAGCATCCTGCTGCAGACAGACTGACAGACTGAAATTGTAACGATCCTTTGTCACAGTCAGCCCACGGGAGCCTGAGGGCTTCCTGGAAGCATTTGGATTGAGGCAGCCTACACATTGTGGAGCCTGGACTCAGATGGCACGTTAGATAGCATGTTCTCTATGTGCCCCTCAGGGTGGGGGGGTGGAGAGGTTATGGAATTCAGTTGATGTATGTGGAATGCTTTCCACTCCGATGGATGCTGCTCACCCAGGAGGCATCACAGGCCACTCTACTCCTCTTCTTCCTCAAAGAGAAGAGGCGAGCTGGGCTCAGCTGTTGGTTATCCATCTTCTGTCTTTTTACTTGTCCTCTCTTCCGCCCCTCATGAGCCTACTTCAATCTATCTAGCCCCTATCCATCTCTGGGAATGGGACTGATTGACTGAACTTTCAATCGCGCCTCACTGAACTCTCAAACAGTTTAACAAACAGGTTGCAGGACAGCGACTAGGAGGACCAGGACAGCCAGACGAAGCATTTCTCCTGAACAAGTCTTCAAATGCCTTTTGTCGAGGGACTGTGGGACGGCAGGGCTGGTCGTGGAACCACCCAGCCAACTGCAGCACAGGGCAGGAGGCTGGCAGGAGTCAACAAGAGCCAGAGGGGCCTTGTTCAGGGACCAGGGCACACCATCAGAGCCTGAACTGATAGATTTTTGGGCAGTAACTTGGAAAGGAAGTGGGACAAACTGGGATTTGCTCTGACTGGGGCAGCAACAGGGCCTGTGCTTTTATCAAAAGATTTTTACAGGATCACAGTCAGAACAGAATCATCAGCTGGGAATTTTTTTTTTTAAGTCAGAAGTTGGTATAGCAGTGGAATGGCTTTTGTTTTGGTGCTTGTGAACAATTTCATTTCTAACCGACCACTAAAGCGAACAGATACTTTGATCTTACTATGATTAAAGTGGATGGAAAGTTTGATGTTTCTGATATAAAAGATCACTGCCCTTGTTTTGAGTAGCTTTGCTCACCCGTTTGTCCTCCTTGTCTCTGCTCTTATCCCTTGCTGAGTTTGAGGGGTTGCCGTTGGAGTTGGAGAGACCCTGAGCCCCGGGACCTGAGGGCAGGGCCAGAGGGGACACCAGCGGTGGCTGCACTTTGCTGAGGATCTTGGAGCAGAGACGAAGGCAATGGGTGAGCTCCCCGAGGCCCAGGGCCTGCAGGTGACAGGTCAGAGCCGCGACCATGCGCAGCAGCAGCTGAGGAAGATGCTCTGTCTGGATCTCTATGTAGGTCTCCTGGACATGTCGGAGAAAACAGAAGTCAAGTGAGGGCGTAAAGGTGTAATTACTGGGTATCAGGAAGAAGGTGAACCTGACATCAAATTTATATGATAATTGAAATTAGGCAGTTAACTGAACTAAGGCTGGACTTCTACTGAGATTTGAAGTCTTCAAAATGACTGAAGTAATCCACTTAGTTTGACTAAATTAAATACACATCCAGACTTATCTCCTTAAACATGCGACACATATAATAGACCTGCTGACTCTGCTGCCGTTAATCTCACTACTGTCAGTCTAGCTGGCAATTTCTCCAATAATTGTTCTTGTATATTTTCTATCTTGCATATTTTGGTTTTGTATACCTCTTATTTATTTTTCTTACTTTATTTGTACTTACTTCTGTCCTTGTGCAACTACAACTAAATTTCTCCTCTGGCGATTAATGAAGGCTAATCTTATCTCATTTTATCTCATCTTAAATCCTCCCCCTGGCTGTTAGAGGGAAAATCTTAATCCCTTAACAGTCCATGAATATTATAATAATTTGTTTTTCATACATATCCATGAATACATTTTTGCTAGTATTTTTATAGTTT
>JAQQZW010000023.1:23653994-23672248 GCA_029814745.1 Zanclus cornutus | reverse complement strand
AAATATATAGCAGAGACACAACCCTCTGGTCACATCCAACATGTAACATATGCAGACCATTTGTAGAGCGGCTGCTGCAACACCGCATATGGAGATCCACTCTACAAAAATAGGCCAGTCTTCAATTTATATTTTTTATGGTACGTTTGCGTGGCCTATTCATACAGAAATTAGTCATAGAGTGTCCATATTGTTCATACTGAACTACCAGTATACAGAAAAGGATTCTAGCTTATGGACAGATTAGTTTTGAGAGTCTTGATGACTGACTGTTTCTAAATTACAAATTCAATGCCTTTTTTCTCATTTTTCGAATGCATTTCCATGCTACTTCTTGGACCTGCAATTAGTCAAAACTAATGTACTAGCCCAGATGACGTTCTAGCTCTACTTCCAACTGAATGTTAAGATGTGCACACAGATATGTTTAGGAGTTAAATATTACATTAAGAAAAAGAAGTACAAAAATTGTAAACTAAATTTCTGCTCTGTAAGTCTTCACGTTTGAATGTGATATCTTTATACACTCAGACCTTAAACTTATCCCCAATGAACGGTACACCGCAAAATGATAAAAAAAAAAAAAAGAAAAAAAAAAGGAAATTAAGACAAAGAGAACAGCTGTGGTCCATTGGGATACTTCAAGGCCAGTGATCCATAATGCTGCTTTCCAACTATTTATAGGTCCCCTTTACATTTTTCACTTTCAAATTTTTATAGGCCAATGATTATTTCACTGCACAAGTAAATAGCACAACACAAATAGCCTGGCCTTCATGTGAGGCCTAAATTTATTTATTCCCAAACGATACAAATAAACGAGCAGTGCTCTGCTCCAGTGTGTGTACATTTCACCTACTGCAGCCTCTATAAAATACATCTGCACTATCACCTCACCTTCCATTAGCCAATAATCCCATTAACAATACTGGACTCTACTCTGTCTTCATCTTTGCATGTCTGCCTGGCGTGCACACCTGCACATTTGTATCCCATCCTATTTCTGTTTTCCTTTTGCTTTTTCAGTAAGTAGGATAGTAAAGATGTCCACCATTAAGAAAAAAAAGCCTCAAGCACCTGCAGGTGTCAGCCACTCTCCTCCCCTTTCTCCTTCTCCCTCGCTCTTGTCCTTCCCACATGCTCCCCTTCCTGATCCTCTGTGCTCTGTTGCTTCTGTGTGTTGTCGACATGAGCTGGCACGTGGCTAAAAGCCCAGGCCCCCTCTCTGCTCTATTGTCCTGCCCACTCCACAGTACTGACGACTCTCTTGTGGCGAGGGGCCCTTTGTTGCCAGCCTGTCACTTCAGCAGGTGCCTTACAGCAAAAAGCAGAAGCCCGCCAGTGAGCCAGCCCGCAATGCTTCGTTAGTGCATCTCACCGTTTGATGTGCTTATTTTATCAGCTGGAGACGGCAGCCAAGGAGGATGCTAATAATCACTTGAAAAACAAAAACATTCCACTCAAGCTTGTAAAAGATAAACTCCAATTTCAATGATAAAAGAAGAGTGACAGACAGCCATGGTACCAGTCAAAAAAGACCATCAACCACACTACCCCTCTCGTTTTTTTCTCACCACCCCCCTTTTCCTAGGTGAAACCAATTCATACTGTCAATCACCGAGAATAAACAAGGTATATTGACAAATTGCTGACTGTGTAATGAAAAACAAAATTGTGTGGGCAAAGTATGCAAAAACAGAGCTGCATTTAAGACAGCTGTATGATCCCTCAGAAGCCATCTTAGTGTGAGAAGGAGCAGGCTGTGTGAAGGAGAGAACCCCCGAGGCATTCAAGAGAGGGGACCCTAGGGGTTTGGGCTATGCTTGCACACCCTCACAACATTCACAGCCCTTCAAAATGCCATATCACCATCACACCTCAGTTAAAATAGAACTGAATGCATAACGTGTGAAAAAAATTAAGAGCATTTAATTTTGACTGGCTGATCTAGCTGCAAGTAAGGCCATAAGTTTTTAGGATGTTCAAAAGCCTTCATGCATCAAGGATGTACTTTCAACTTCAAGCTACAACAGTTTGAGAGTACAATTACAGAATTACAAGTGTAGTACAACAACAACGCAGAGAAAGTTAAAAGGGTCTCATTTAGTGCTGTGTCTCACGAATATTTTAGTCATAAATGAATCCACTGATTAACCGTTTTTAAATAATCAGTTTATCATTTGGTCTATTGACCATCAAATCCAGTGAAAGGTGCCACAACATCCCAGAATCTGATGTTACATCCTCAAAAATGTCACTTTGTCCAAACAACTGTCCAAAACCTAAACAATACTCATTTATTAACAATAACTTACAACGAAGAAAAGCAATTAATTCTCACAACTGAGCCATCGAATTTTTGGTTTTGATGCTGGAAAATTACCAACAATTACTTGATTTTTTTTAAATAGTCAATCGACTTATCATTGCAGCTGTAGTCTATTTTGCACCAAATATCCACACCCGATTTGCACACCACAGTATGACGAAGATCCCAAGGCTTTAGGTTGCATTAGTGCCCTGTGGCAACAACTCATGGTCTTTCACAATGCAAAACAGAGCACTGAACAGTAGAGCAGAGATTCCAGTGCTCCAGGACAGATGAGGGCTATGTTTGTTAGCCATGTCACTTACTGACCACCAAATTAGCTTCATCACCTCTGGCACCAGGATATTGGATGTGACACTCTGTACCACAGGGCTAGGGCTCTGTTTGTCTGCAAGGCTAGAGGGCTTATAGTAAAAAAAAAAAAAAAGAAATTTAATAAACAAATAAAAAAATATAGAACAGGGACAAAAGAGGGAATTTCATGAAAAATAACATAAGGGATTGCAACACTCACTTTTTTTTTCTGTTCTAAATAAAGGATTTTATTACACAGCATTTCCAACAAGAGTCTGGTCTTCATCAGTACAGCTGTATTCCCTGAAGCGTAACCTCAAGATCATTCTAACAGGAATCAACAGATGAGAGCATCATCATTTAGGCAGTGTTTAGATTCTAAAATTACATAAACTAATATCTATAAATTTAATTTCAGACAGACTTAATGCACAATTTGTTTTTTTACACAGGAAATTTAAGCATAATAAATGTTTATAGGGATATCACAAAGCTACAACACCAAAAACTGTCTTAATCCCATTTCTATTCTAAACCTACATTAGTACCCTTCACTGCAGTTCTTGCTGTCACTGTGTTCTAGGACAGCAACAATAAAGCAGCAACTCCTGACACATCACTGTGTTGTCTGGAGATGATGAGGCCTGTGACTTTCTCATCTACGAAACAACCATTAAAAAAAACATCTGGTAAATGTAGTCTATTTTCCCTTCACACAAAACCAGCAGTCTCGCATTCTCCCTTCAAGCAGGTTATTTCCCCTTCTCCCTGGATATTTTGAAGCAGTTACCCTGCGTCAGCATCGAAGTTTGTCTAAAAGGAAATGACAAGAGCAAGATGTCCAAATAATTAGTAACGTGAGAGGAGAAGTTCCCAGGCATGTCTCGTTACATAGTTGAGTGCTAACGTGAGGGATAAGAGCTCATGTTGGGGCTTTTCTGGGCCCAAGCCTTCTCATATACTGTGTGAGGAATGGTGGAAGAGGACCACAACCCTTCAGCATCTCCACAGTCAGTAATAGAAACATCCAAGTCCCTGAACCCACAGCAACCTCAGTTAAACCCTAGTACTCAATGACGAGAAAAAGAGATACGAACACACAAAGTGTGGTACACATATTAATACAAGGATATCAATTAAGACACAAATAAATGCAGGTGCACACAGAAATAAATGTAAAACTGGATGCATATACTGAATAATACTAATAGAGGGCCCATGGGAACAAGGCCCCACAAAAATCAAACTTGACTTTAGCTCTGGTCTGGTTTCAGCCTGCTGTGGCTTCTGTGGTGGCCATGCTGGCCGCCTCAGACACACACACAATCTTCTAATTAGATCCAGAACCCTGCTACTCAATCAGAAGCCAAATACAGTACTGCATGTGAGCGTGTGTATACACCCATGTTATTATCATACTCCCAAGGAGGATGATTTCTCTCTATGAAACCAACAATAACAACTATTTCAGCGGACTGCAGCAGCAAAATTTATCCTGACTTAGGATCACATCACATAAAAATTGTTCGGTTTGACCACATATGTAAATCAAAGCAAAACCAAATTAACAGCTGGAAGTAAGTTATCTTCAAGGTTTTGAATGTGAAATTTAAAAATCTAAAAGTCCGATGAATTAAAACAGGGGCACAGGCAGGCAGCCATTGTTCATTTCTAGACATATGGCTCTGTCTTAAAGAGTAGGTGTGATTTTGAGGAAAAGCTTAGGACTGAAAATAAATCAGGAATAATGTGGCGATATAAAAGCCAGTCAACAATTTTGGTATGGGTACTTGAAAAAATAAAACCCGCTGACTTTGATTTCTTCAATACACTTGTCTATCATCAATATTTAGGGAAAGAAAAATATGTTTTGTCTATTATCTATGGACAGTTCTGGTGTTAAATTAGGCTTATTCTACAATTTCATTAATTTGACATTACTCTTGATAGGCCAAGAGCGGAAGCAAAACACCTAAAAAATTTACATTTGGACAGGAATTACTATTGAAACTTATGAACTAACATGCCTGTGAGCACAAAACATGCATAGGCAGACACACAAATGCACACACAAGTAGTTCAATGCTTATTTTTATTTCTCAGGCACTCATCCTTCTTTGCATGACTGCATCACCCAGCTCACTGACAGAGAATCCTAGTATGTGTACGAGTGTGTGTGTAAGGAGCTGACTATTGGAGAATAACATTACCCCTAAGGAGTCACACCTCTCTCCTTTCTCGCCCTCCTCCCTTATCCCTTCTCTTGACTCTGTGCCTGGAGGGATTTCCCTTTTCAGTTCAGGAGAGATGTCAGGCCTGTTCCACCATCCCTCACACAGAGGCTGGACTTTGCCAACATCTGTATAACACCACAGATCAGCCTCATTTCTACATATCAAGGCCAAGAGGAGCTCAAGAAGGTGACAGATGAATCAAAACATCCTCAACACATCTTAATCACAGTATTTGTTTATGTAGGCAATGCTTATTCAGAGATGTGGAGCAAATATTGAGGATCGCTGACTAACAACTGGATGCCCCAAAAAAGTGATCTCCTTCAAAACACCGGTTCACAAGTAGTGTACAAATACAGTATCCAAATGATCATTCACAAATATTCAGAGATGGGAACAGAGCCCAGAAGACCAAGTAAACAGTCATTTCATCAAGCTCATAATAGCTAATCCCGTCTTAACCACCCTCCTAATCCTGTCATCAGATCCATCCCACTCCATTCTCAGCATCGTACAACAAATTCTTTTCTTTCCTCTCTCCCGTACATCCCTCTACATGTTCACAACTCTGCCAAAACTATATCACTCTTGCCACATTTTCATTCCATAAACAGAAACAGGGCAAGCAACGAGAATCTCTTTTAAATTGTGCATTGGACAGAGTAACAATCTTTAAAAGTAACCACAGAAACTGCTGCCTTCAGTTGAAACTGAGTTTTTAGCATGCTCACAGCCATGTTTTCTTTCTTCTTTTTTAGAGAATTAATACCCAAAATTCATCCAAAACAATACAATGGCCTGGTGATTTTGGTCAATGATTTGTAACATCATTAAAGGAACAGTTCAGCCAAAAATTAAAATTCAGTCATTATTTACCTACTGACATGCCGATGGAAAGTTGGGTGATGTTTCTCAGTCCACAAAACATTTCTGGAGCTTAAAGCAAAAAAAAAAATGATGCAGCATTCTCCTAAACAACTGAAGAAGCTGTGAACTTCTTTTGAAACTTTAAAAAAGAAAAAAGAAACACTCTCCAGAAGCTCAATATCCCAAATTTGATTGACAAACCGTCATTTAAACCCTTTTTAAGCTGAAACCTTCGCTGTGGCGTTAAGCTAAAAGCATTAGCACACACTCTGTATGAAGTGGGTGCCAAGTTTGAGTGAGCGTACAAGTGCCGTCAGACAAAAACAATGAGAACTTGCAAGCTCTGCAAACTTCAGACAAGCTGTACGGGGCCATTTTGTGTTTTTTTTTGGTTGGTTTTTACATTTTAAAACAAGTTCCCAGCTGTTTAAGTTGCTTGGGAGAATGCTGCAATGCTGTTTTGCTGTGAACGGATGTTTTGTGGACTAAGAAACTTCGCCCATGTTCCCATTGGTGTTTGGGTGAGGATAAAAACTGAATTTTCATTTTGGGTGAACTGTTCCTTTAATGCTTCTACTCCATTACATTTCAGAGGGAAATTAAATTTTACAAAAAATTTGTCTGTATTTATTTCACAGCTAGCATTACCAGTTACTTTTAAAATTAAATCTTTACAATGCAAATTCAGTCAACATAATAAGCTGATGAAATATAATGCACTGTTACAGATTAAACCTGTAGTTCCAAACATTTATAACTTTTAAGCCTGTGCGAAACAACAGTTATGTTGTTACTGCTTGTCATTTTTCAGATGTCTGACTTGTTAACAGTTTCACCAAAGAAATATTTCCCCAATAAACTTCTCAGGTGGTTTAAAAAAATGGTTCAAGGACCATGAATTATCTCATAACCAAACAGATTAGTCTTGTGACATTGGAGAGGATGCCTGACCCCTAGGCTGGGACACACTCACACTGACATAAACTACCTAAATTTATATGAAGTAGTGAAACTAGCCCGCCATTTTACAGTAAAGTATTAGATAAAATTAAATGATAAAATTAAATAACGGATCTGAGTGCTTCCACCACTTATAGTTTGTAATTGTTAAATATAGAAAACTTTCCATGATAGAGTGAGACAGGAGGATTTCAATGAAAAGCACGACCTGCTATCAGTAACAGAGTAGATCCATGCAGACTTGTTGAGGAATAAGAGTTCCTGGTTCATAAAGCAGCACATTAAACTCAACCACGTGGGAGAAAAAAGAATCAAAAGCCACCCAGTTCAGTGAAGAGCAGATAGTGAATAATCTGCAGGTGATAGTCTGGTTAGCACAAATAATTTAGAACAAACCGCCTCAGTAATCCTGAACAAAGTCCTGATGACATTCGTTATTACAAACACCAAGCTTTTACACCCACGCTAATGAAATCTGAGGAGGTATGTGTGTGCTGTCAGAGATATCATTCGGGACTGATGGAGCTGGCAGAGAAAGAAAACACCCATTAATTCCACCTAAGTCAGATCTCCTGCACAGAAAATGAACATTTCCCAGCAGGTAAAGGATAAACACCGACTTGTCTCCTAATAATGTAATGTTAAGAGCTGTCACATCCAAATGTGCCATAATAAAGGCATGTTGTTGCCTACATAGAATTATAAAGCATTCCCACACAGTGAGAGGAAATATGATGAGAAATAATCAGAATAATACGGATCACAAACATCAAGGAATCTCATTTAATATAGGATGATACCCAGGCACTCAGTAAGACCCTGCTGGACGAAGATAATGATAGACTAAATAGGATTATAATCGTTGCAAAGTATTCCCACACAACCACAGATGGATCCCACAAGTGAGGGCTAATAATAAGAAAAAGTCTGTAATTTCACAATATTGTAATCAGTGGAGAGGTTGTATGTGCTTTCAAGGCTCTTGTTAATCTTTCCAAATACAACAAACCTGCTGTGTGAGGATGAGGATCTGTGGAGGCCTATAACATGATATATAATACCATAATGGGAGTACCTGAAGAGCATAGATATTAGTTTTAAACCCCATAAAAGCAGCCAGAATGAGGAGATGGCATGTGTGAATATAACTGTAAAGACCCAATCTGTACAGACAATCTCATGGGCTTACATGCTCATGTTAAGCTCCAATTGTTGGGAGAAAAAAAGTGATGAAATATTAATGTGCTGGCTGCGTGAGAGTAAAAATCTGGGAGTGAAAAATCATATTTATTGGTAAACAGTCCCAGTGTTGCCTGCAGCCTATTGTTAATATTTTTAAGAAAGTACTGCAATACAATACAGCAAAAGGAAATTACCTATAATGATCCTGAATGTATTTTCCAATACTGCTAAGGCCTGGTGTCTTAAACAGGATGTCCATCAGAAAGAAGAGATGATCACAGTGACACAGCCTGAGGAAGCAATAGCAGCTATTGAAGCCTTCACTTTACTGGATGTGGAAGTGGTAGTTCAACACCTTTTATCATGGCTACATAAAATTGGATGCTGGGACTGAAAATTGTCCATCTATATTTTTCAAGGCTTAAACTGCACAAACCAAAAGGAAATGTTTTTTTCCCCAGTGTATCAACTTAACAGCTTTGACTTGCCATAAATTTACTTCTAGTCAACAATTTATCAGCATCATACCTTTCTTATGTGCAAAATGCCTTTTGACAAGGAGCTTTACGATGGTATACTAACAAGCATGCAACCACGAGAATTTGTGAGGCAGCTTTTTTTTTCTGCAGCCGCTGTCACCCTCATTAGACATATTGGGACGCGTTAAAGAAAACCTTCAGCACTTAATCAATAAAAGCAAGGTTGTTCTGCAAGGCTGCAGCTATAACACTGCTTCTGTTTTCTGCCAGACAGGGCTGTTAATGACATCGCCACTACATTAGTAAAAGATTCAGGTAACAGAGGAGACGGCTGGTGGTGTTCGGTGTTAAAAGAAAAACACACTCTTCATAAGCACATACATTTTTTCCTGGGATCAAACAGCATGATTCTCATATGCTCTTTAATGAGGACCAGTAAACAGTATTTTTGAGGAGACATCGGCCTGGGTTGATTGTCATAACTCTATTGATTCACACAGCATGACAGTGAATGTGTGTGATCAATGACCAACGACTCGTTAATCAATTGTAACCTTTACATGAAAGCATCAGTCCTCACATGTAACAAGCATTAATTTACAAAGAAACAAGTGCTTCTAGTGTTTCAAACAATCATTGTAAAACTCATGGGTTGTTCTCAAAGGCTACTTATACTGTTTCTATGGTACCCATTAGGCTTAGTTTCAATTTGAAAATTTAGATATGAAGCTCAAATGAGTGTTTCTCAGCCTATGAAACAGTTGTGTGGTGTCTTTTGCGGCTCAGGAGGAGCTTTATGAAGTCAGACCTCTGACGATGTAATCGGGGTTATCTCGGAATGAGATAGGATATGACACATTTTTACGGAAATCCTGTATTACAAACTGGAGGTGGGGTGGGGGTCAGTTTTATGGCATTTGCCAGGGAGGGAAGGTCTAATAAAAGATGCAACCGAGTTGCATCATAGAAACTGTAGAAGAAATTTTAAAAAGTCAAAATATCGCCACCATTCTTTTATTTTCAATGTGTCTCTTGTGAGTCTTTGAACTTTATGGAAGTGCAATATTAAATCCATGGAATCCCTTTTAACAGAGTGGCCAATATAATCTCTTAAGGTAACATCTTTTTCTTCATTCTTTGTGATCTTACTGTAGCGTATCATATTGCAATAATGTTTGTTGAATTTCCCATGGCATCGCGATCAAACTACAGTAATATGAAGCTTACGGAATTAAGTTTCTGGTATTAGGCCGTTCTTTTACAGTGAAACTGGAAACAGGTCATAGTTCTTTTTCTCTTGATGTCGTGTCTGTGCTTTCCCTGTGTTCGTTTGCAGGTGACTCCCACTCCTCGCGGAGCTGCGCCTCGCCCCTCAGTACTATGATGCTGAGATCACTCCGGGAGGGCGGTGCACACGGAGAGCTACGTGTTGCTGCGCAGCAACAGATAGAAAGAAGGGAGAGAGAGGGAGGGAGAGAGCGAGAGAGAGAGGAAGAGAGGAATTCCCTCGCACAAGCAAAAGCGGCTGACAGGGCGTGTATCAGCTCCTATGACTCCAGAATTTGCTGCTACTAACGCAGCTGATACCTGTAGCTGAAGGAGGTGGACGCAGGCTACAAGGACTATCAGCTCCAACAATGAAAGCTTCCGGGTATCTTTGAGGAAGGAGCGTCAATTTATTTCTGTCTGGAGGCAACATCATACTTGACAATCGCGCAGACTCCCTTCGGAAGAGGCTTCCTTCTTTTCTGTCCAAGCTTAAAAATCGACCAAACAGACGCGCCTGACTCCAGGTTGGAGAGGTCTCAGCGTTTAGTATAAGGCCACAACTTGGCCACGAACTGCAATGAGCCGTCAACAGAGTTGAAATGTAGAGTCATCTTGTGGGAGGAATCGGCGAACTGCTTGCACTTTAGAGTAAGTCCCTTGTTCTTACGCGTGTGTTTGTTTCATAGAAACCAAAGGTTGACAATCATTGCTCTTGCTGTAAATGTGAATCATGTAGGAGAAAACACGTGGTTGTCAGAAAAGGGCGTTTTATCTTTTACTTTACGAAGCAAGTGTGGCGTTAATTCGATAATATTAAATTTAAAATAACTCCCTATCTCATTTTCTTTTCCCCTCCTCTCTGAAAGTGCGCGTCTCCCCCTGTGCTGTCTTTGTCTTTCTCTTTGTGCAGATGTGATTTTGTCCGTCACTCTTTCTTTCTCTTTGTGCGCCGTGTGTGTGTACTCCTCTCCAGAACATGACAGGACAGGCCCTTGGGAAACCGCGCGGCGGGACACACATGGAGGACAACGCTGCCATACGCATCAACGTGGGTGGCTTCAAGAAGCGTCTTCAGTCCGACACTCTCTCCCGGTTCCCTGAGACGAGGCTGGCGCGTTTACTCCAATGTGAGTCCAAAGAGTCCATACTGGAGCTGTGCGACGATTACGACGACACAGAGAAAGAGTTTTACTTCGACAGGAACCCAGCACTCTTCCCTTACGTGTTGAATTTCTACAACACGGGGCGGCTGCACGTTATGGCCGAGCTATGCATCTTCTCCTTCAGCCAGGAGATCGAGTACTGGGGCATCAACGAGTTTTTCATTGACTCCTGCTGCAGCAGCGCGTACCACTGTAGGAAAATGGACCAGGACCGGGACGACTGGGATGACAGGAGCGATGAAGGGAGCACCACTTCGTCTTTTGACGAGCTGTTGGAGTTTTACAGCGACGCCACCAAGTTTGACAAGCAGCTGTTAGGGAGCGTACGGAGGCGTGTGTGGTTAATGCTGGATAACCCCGGCTACTCCGTGGCCAGTCGCATCATCAGCATCCTCTCCATCCTGGTGGTGCTCGGCTCCATCGCCACTATGTGCATGAACAGCATGAGTGAGTTCAGTCTGTTGGACAGTGAGGGGCAACCCACAGAGGACCCCCGTTTCGAGACTGTGGAGCACTTTGGCATCGGCTGGTTCACTCTGGAGCTGGTTGCCAGGTTCGTGGTGGCGCCGGATCTTCTGCACTTCTTCGAGCATCCATTAAACGTGATAGACCTGGTGTCCATACTTCCGTTTTACCTGACACTCCTTATTAACCTGGTTGTGGAGAGCAGCCCGGCGCTGGCCAACCTGGGACGCGTTGCGCAAGTGCTCAGGCTGATGAGAATTTTCCGCATCCTGAAGCTGGCCCGTCACTCCACGGGGCTGCGCTCCCTGGGGGCTACCCTAAGGAACAGCTACAAAGAAGTGGGCCTACTGCTTCTCTACCTGGCCGTCGGGGTGTCGTTTTTCTCTGTTATGGCCTACACAGTGGAAAAAGAGGACAGCGAGGATCTCTCCACCATCCCGGCGTGCTGGTGGTGGGCCACTGTCAGCATGACCACCGTCGGGTACGGAGATGTGGTGCCTGTGTCCATAGCGGGCAAGCTTACCGCCTCCGCGTGCATCCTAGCCGGGATCTTAGTAGTTGTGCTTCCGATTACGCTCATTTTCAATAAATTCTCTCTCTTCTACAAGAGACAAAAACAGCTGGAGATAGCGATGAGGAGCTGTGATTTCGACGAGGGGATAAAAGAGGTGCCTTCGGTCAACCTGAGGAACTATTACGCACACAAAGTCAAATCCCTCATGGCGAGCTTGTCAAACATGAGCCGGAGTTCACCCAGTGAACACAGCCTGAATGAATCCATACACTGAAACAGTTTTAGCACGGACACCCGGTCAGGTTGGGTGACACTGTTCATTCAGTGGGGCTGCATGAGGAGCTGTCCAGAGTGCTGAAGCCTCTGGGAGAAAAAGCCCACTTCCTTCCACAGATGTATGACAGTTTGCCTCTCTGTAGCTCAGTGCAATAACGTGTTAATCTATGTGTAAGTCACACTGAGAAAGTAAGCAAATGTACAGGACAGCCAGAATGTGATATCTCACTGTGCATTAGTGTGGCCTGTCACCAGTTAGGCCAAAATGAGGCCACATAAGATTAAAAAGACAGAGAATGCTGTAGCTGTTTACAGTCCTAGGTGGTGTCACACTGTAGTCTACTCTCCAGCTATACTTGTTGTGATAAAATATGTCTGAAAGTAACTCCAGTTGTATCTCTTTTGAAGAATGTTGATGTGTAAGTGTTATGTTGCAACAAGATTACTTCAGATGTGTGGTTAAAGCAAACTGTATTAAACAAAAAATACATAACACACTTCCTCATGTTTTTCATGTGCAGAGTGAGGGTTTTTCAGTGTCTTCCTGAGTGTGTTTTACTGATTGAGAGAACACAACAGCCTGAAGGGGGAAAGAAGGACTTAAAGTAGTGACTGACACAATATCTAAATCAGTTTGACAGGCATAACAACAACCATTCAGAGCTGACATGTTAAATACGTTTTTTTCTTTTGGAAAAAATTGGATTGGATTTTTGGCTGCGTCACCATTCCTCTTTGCAAAATCAGTTTTACAGTTATTAATCAATGCACCTTACTGATAATCTGTCAGGTGTTTCAGGATTAAGTGACAGCCAAAACCACTTGGTAGCAAAAGCAGACTACAGATCCATCACCTTAACAGAAGTTGCACTTTTTCATGCTTTTTGCAGATGCCTCCTCTTACCACTAAGGAGAATTGGCTGCCACTGCCTATTGAGAATACAGCGGACAGATATAGGGCTTTTCTTTTCTCATTGTTACTTTTCATTTAAATCCTCCATTCTACAAGTCATTTGTCTCCAGCCTGTAAATTTAGAAAATGACTGGCAAGGACAACCTGCGTATATCTTGTTTTTCTTTCAGGTTCCAAGGTGTCTGGATAAAACTAGGGTTCTTATTCCATTGAGACAGACTGAAGTCTTTGTACCGCTCTCCCTGCTTCTGGTCAGCATCACAAAAAACAGCTCTCTCACTTGATGCAGTTTGCAGAAATAAAACAGAGACAAATAACTCAATGGCACTGATTTAAGTTTAAAGGATAAAGAGCCAATTCATACAAGTAGACACTACTTCTACAAAGTCTGATCGTTTCTCATTTCATATTTCTGTATAGCTGGCTGTGTTGATTTAATTTTAAATTTAAGGAGTATTTTATTTAGAAATTCTTAAAATGATTTCTATTTAATAGCTGGCTATTATTATTTTTAACTCTATCTTCTTAACAAAAATAGCACTGCAGCACCTTCATCACTGTCAGTGTTTTTCATAAGACACAGATTTATAATTTATACATTTATGCACGTTTCAACTACTTCTGCAATTAAACTAATCTATTGTAGTGGTCAGGGAATAATATGAAATTCACTGTCTCCAGATTAATATGTGTAGACAGGTAGAGGTCTGTACATAGTTGTACTCACAGGTCATTAGTTTGAGCGTACAAAACGTCCCCTTTTTTTAATAATAATAATAATAATAATAATAATAATAATAATAATAATAAAATAATAATTATTATTAGCAGCAGCAGCAGTAGTAGTAGTAGTAGTAATAGTAGTATTATACATGTTTTAACAATCATAACCGTATTAGAACAATGAGGTTTGATTCATGGTGCAGACATAATTTCTGAGCACTTCAGAAACAAGGTCATGCTCGCTCGGAAAATCCTAATGAGAAATCCTCACGTTGCTGGTTGTTTTCCAGGTATTTCTGGGGAGCTCATTTGAAATAATATTTACCCTTAGAGGCCAATTATATGAGTCTTCTTTTGTTTACTTCTATAGCTTTAAAGGCTTTTCCCCCAGGAGCGCATCCAAAACACCACACAATGCCAAACTAGCAAGGCAAAATCCGTAAATGAGTTCACAGTGACAGTGGGTGACATTTTAACATATCGACAGAGGCATACCAAAAAAGAACATCAGTTAATCATTTCCATCTTAGGAAGAGGACAGTTATTGTAGAGCTTGGAGGAAGAGCTACATGTATTTTAGGACTGTGGTCTCAGACAACAGTAGCAAGATTAGTAGATTTGACCAATGTCATCCAAGTCCAAAAGTCCGTATTTTGTGTGCGTGTGTGATTGTGTGTGTGTGTGTGTGTGTGTGTGTGTGTGTGTACGTGTGTGTGTAGGTCACTGTGACTCCTGAGGAGGAAGATGGAGATGTCTGGCCCCTCCGCTGCCTCCCCTTGGCTCGCCTGTATCATTACCCTCTGACTGTGGTGATAGATGTAAGGAGGGCCCAGATCCTGCCTGGCACACAGCTGAGTACAGATGGCAGCTCAGGTCATTACAATAAGGCCATGGCAAAAAGTCTGCTTTCCTCCTTTACACCAGAAACCATCAAAGCTTAAATCCAGTGCAATCATTTCTTTTGATCATCAAGACTTAAATTTGTGACTCATCATGCAGAAAGAGAAGGGCACATTGGGGAGTTTTTAAAAATTAGTCTCACATGTAATCATCAAAGCTTTCAGAGGTGTGCTTTAGAATCAGGGTTGGGTAATTATTTTATTTGAATGATTAATTACTAAATCAAAAGAGTTCCTTTTTTCTGACATAAAAAGGGGCTTCCTGTAGAGTGAAATAAGCCAGCTTTTTTTTGGTTCCTTTTACATTTGCTTTGAACGAAGACAAAAGATGGAGATCATGAAAAGATACTGAAAATGTGGGGAGAATACTAAGCTTATTAATGCAGAGCTGATAGGGAATAAGAACTAAATAGTGTATTAGCTTTAGTGTGTGTGTGTGTGATGTTGTGTGTGTATGTGAACGTACTGTACACAAACATACAAGACAGCTTTCGTAATGGGGAACTTATTGAAGCTGGCAGCACAAGTGTCATCTCCAGTCTGCTCTGTATTGGTGATATAAAACTCTGTTACTAACCAGGCGTGCCGTGTTGTTGCACATTACCATCTGCTGCCATCCTTTTTCTTTAAACAGTGTGGGAAGATTGGATCTTTTCAGTGTGCTTGTTTCTTTCCCTCCCCCCGTTTCTGCCTCTTCCCACCGTGTCTGATCTGTGAATATCTCCAAAAATAATCTCTCATTACATGGATCATGGCATAGCCTAATTATCATCTACAGATCTGATGCAAATACAGAATGCAGGTATTGTCTAACGAGGATGGCTGATCATATTGCTTTATATCACCATTAGAAAATCTGAATCAAAGCCATGTTGGCTATGTCTTATTTGTGGAAGACCATCAGAGTATACCTTTTTTGATTTGCATTATTTGTAAGCCCTACATCATTATTTGAAGTCAGTATTTTTGTTTTATACCATGGTCTGGGTGAATACTCGATACTTATTGGCTGCAGGATGTCCCATTAATTCCTGATGAAGGACACCGACTAAGTAGTTCCAGTCAGACTGTCTGTTCACATTCTAAATTAATGCACTGGCTCAGCCTGTTTCTGTATTCAGTCACCTCAACATTAGAAATAGATTAAATTAAAGAAAAGATTATCTCATTTCCAACAGTGTATCCTTCAGTGCCTCATCCTCTGAACACCACCGGATGGAGACTGTAAAACAAGCAGACGGAAGTACAATGCCTCACTGAACTTACTGATACTTTATGTCACATCATCTCACATCTCATTCGCTATTTATCTTCCTTCTTCAGCTTTCTGATAGTACACATGACTGACATTTGTTTGTGAAAATCTTGGTATTGATTTGGGTATAATAACATGGCAAGGTAGCTTGCTAGTCTTGTTGTTTAACATACTGTCAATATATATTTACTGTTTTCAACTGTATGCAAGTTCTTGACTTTGAATTTTGCTAGCATAACATGAGTTCTTCTGGCTTATTAATGAGCCAAAAAGTTTAATGAGCTGAGTGAGCTAGAAATATCTTCTGCTGCCAATTTGCATACAAGGTTCATCCTATTTATAGGAGTAGTGAACATCATTTTCATTGCTTTACATCTTTATGAAATGGCAATAACAATTTTTGGTAAACATAAAGTGCAGTTGAGGCTGATAGGAATTTCATTAGTTTTGAAGGAATTCAGTCATGAACTAAAGTACAGGACACTTTGAATTGTTGACCTGATAGTGGCTCCAGATAAAAAGTACCATTCATCCTGAGGGAAGTAAACTTCATGGCAATCCATCCCACAGTTGTTAAGATATTTCAGTCACAACCACAAATGTGAACTTTATAGTGGCAGTAGAGGAAAGTCAGTAGATGAAACTTGCATGAAACTTGTCACCCCACACAAAACCTTCAGCAGGTGTTGGCCCTTCACCAGAAAACCCCCACAATCACTTGACCATAAAAGAACTTCTGAAGGACAATAATCCTGACAAAATGGAACCCTTAATGTTCCTTCATTTTAATGCAGCACTCAGTCTGCTTCCATTAAGTGACTCATCCAGAGACACCGATGTTTTTGGATCTAAATCACAATAGTGTTCCCGCAGAATTTTAATGGGTTGCACAAAATGGCCCATTCCAGCACTTAGCAAGTGCAATCCTACCTTTTACCAATGACTTTTATGGAAATCAGCCCCCAGATTTACGTGTATTGAAACTTCACATCTAGTCCTGTTTAAACAGCCTGAAAGGCTAAAAAAGCATTTTTGTTCTCAACAGCCAAGAAGGGTAATAGTGTACTTTAGCAGTTTTGTTTAGATTGTACGGAGGCAACAGTGAAAGCAAAACACTTTAATTATATGTGCATGCATATATCAGGACAAGCAGAGGAGCTGAGCTGCAGCTACGTGCAAGTCAGACGCCTCAGTGATTTCACAAATCTTTACATCTAGGAAGGTTTTGTTAACTCTTACCTTACCTACTGAGTGTGATACTTTAAATGTGGGAGCTGGACCCCCAAAAAAACTGTTTTGCAATGTTTTTCTGAGTTTCAGTAATTTTGTTCAGGTTTCCGTGCCCTACTCATTGGTATTTTGACAATTCTTGCAAAAGAAGGGGAAGTTTTTTTGTTCAGGTATCTCCTGCTTGGATATGCTCACCTGCTTAGAGGAATTACATGACCATCCAGCCCCAACTATGCCACATACTCTTAGACAATTTCATGCCACACATCTCTGAGTCTTACTCATCAGCTTCTACAGACTGCATATAGGGCAAGTAGTACACAGTGTACAGTGTGGTCGGAAATTGTAAATGGGAGATAAGCCATGGCTAAACAGTGTGTTGAGAATAATTTTGTCCTACAAATTATCTTACTTGAGGGGTAATTTCCCCAAAAGCCTTCAAAATCCACAATATTAGGCTGCAAACACACGCACCAAGATCAGCTTTCTCGTTATGCCATGCATGAAATCATCCAGGTCTGAAATAGGGCCTGGGAAAGAGACAATGCCTCTTTATCTCAGTGCGGTGTTTCTCCCCATAATTCACATGTGTCACCAAACTCCTCTATACCTGGAGCATGACTCACTGCGTTTCAGTAGCAGTGCAAGTAAATTAGCAGTCCAGGTAGAGACATAACAAGGAAACTGTGACCTCATGTAAGATGAGAATGAGACAGCATCTCTTTGTGTAGTGATCCCGTAACCCTGACTCATTATTCAATGGTGAGGGACAATACTGGGCAAGGTCAGGAGCCTGTGTCAATGAAGAAAAAGTCTCCCAAAGTCCAGAATTGGGTTATGAAAGGAATATGCATACAAACACATTCCACCACTGCTCAGAAATTGAAATTGGAGTAAAGATATTTCTCAGACACTGCTGCTCCCACAGGTGATACAGAGAGTCAGACAGGCTCAGATTGGATCCAAGCTGGGATCCATTATTACGCTTGGAGGGATGGGTGGGGTGTTGAGCCAAGGAGACAGACACAATCAGATTTCAAACTTCAAAGTGAGAGGAGGAATGGCAGGGGGATTCAAACAGATCACTTATTGTCAGCCTGTGTGTGTAATGCGTTTGTGTGGCTATTCATTTGCATGTACTGTATATGCAGTGTGTGTATCCTTGTATATGTGAGTGTGTGCGTTTGTGTTCCCTCATGAGG
>JAQQZW010000023.1:23500422-23513239 GCA_029814745.1 Zanclus cornutus | reverse complement strand
CATAACTGCTCTTTCGAACCTTGTTTATGGATGGTACGTATGATACAGTGTGTAAATGAAACAGCTCCTGAGCATGAATGCACTCTGTTGTCTTTTTTGATCGAGCTGGGCTAACTTTTGCCCCTGCTTGCAGTCTTTGTGCTACCCGAAACATGTCCATGACCCTCGTATTGATCTTACTCTAGCTTTGATTGTAGGCAAAATTGTCTGAGGGTTCCTGTAAGATAATTTTGTAGTTGGAATACAGCTCCGCTACACTGAAGAAGCTGTCTTTATTTCCTCAGCACAAATATTCATTTTCTGCTCTTCTTTAAACATTGCTGCTGCTAACCTTTGGTCCTATAGCCAAAGGAGATTGGATACCACTTTGCTGTAGAATACTCCCTGTCAACCTTGAATATTTTCTGCTGAACAATGATTCAGTTTCCTTATTGTGCATTCAGTGGGCTACGTGCAGATTTAGATGCAATGTCCTGGTCAGAGAGCTCCTCACAACTGTCATTCCTTGGCCTCTGCAGCTGCTGCCTTGCCCCTCAGGTGCAGACGCACATAGGCCTCGATCTTTTGACCCACCAAGCCTTGTCAGATCCACAAAAATAGATCTGTACCCGCAATCCGTCACGACAAGCGAGGTCAGATGCGCTCGCTAGGCCTGAAGACACCGTCATGTCAAAGTATATGGTGGTTCATTTTGATGATGTACCCACTGACAACGCAAACAAGCCGTTTGATGTTGTACTAACAGAGCCCTTACAGGACTCCTTCGTTTGTGCAATTCTCACCTTGACTGTCTGATATTTTTTTCCTCCGTTATCACTGGAAGAGGATGGTTTGAAATTTGATCGACAGCCATGATCAGAAAATACCTGTTATTGAAGGCAGATACGGGGGAGGCGCAGGGTTAATGCTGGCAGCTAGCAGCTGGACTGACAGACCAGACAGACATACTGTATTTGTCAGGCTGTGGTCGGTTTGTCTGGCCAAATCCAGCCCTGTTGTTCAGCCAGGGTTTGAGGGGCAGCTGTGAGAGCGGCGGGCTGTCAACTGTCCATAGCTTCGTCCGCAGGTACGGCCATGTTATACCAGTTTTATTTTTTTGCCTAAAGGCTCCACTTTCTCTCATCAATCTATTTCTCATTTTTTAATAGAGGTTGGAAATCCTTCCTCGCTCCCTCTTTCTCTCAGTCCTCTTCTTTCTGCTCAGCTCTGCTTCTTTCAGCAAGCTTTGATGGACGAGGAGGGAAAGAAGGAAGATCAAAGGGAGCCCGCACACGCTGCCCTCCAATATCATTAGACTATCTCTGACGGGATTATTATACTTTCTGCCATGAAGTTGCGTGTGATTTTTCAGTTTTTTTGTTTTTTTTATTTCCTGCTTGAGTGATTGTGTGTCTCTGTGCCTGTGTCTCTCTTGTGTGTGTGTGTGTGCACATGTATGCGTGTACACGTAGCGACTACGTGCCTTGCCTTCCTCTGGCACGAGGCCCGGTGCTGCCGTTGGGCCGCCCTGCCATCAGCCCTTTCATATTGAGCAAGACGTCCAAGCTCCCCTCCAGCGCAGTGCATGAGGGAGCTGCCCTCTGTTGGATGTCACTTCTGTTTTGCTCTGATCTTCCTCCACCAAAGCCTCACAGCAGCGCAGTCGTACACAGTAGCTGAGATAATGGAGAAGCACTATGAGGAGAAAAAACATCTGGAGCTTGCAGGAGCAAAGGTCTCAAACCACATGCTGCATCAAAGCTCACCTCTGCCTTATCTGCGCCACTTGTGGCAAGCTATTTAATTTTTTAATTATGATCAACCCGTCTTATGAAGAGATCCAAACCCACAATGAATCTATTAAATACAGTAACCACAAACTGTTAAAACACTTAACAAAGAACTACTGTTGTATTTGTGTGACAAGGACCTTCATTGCAATAAAACTGGCAAGTGTGCCTCATTGCTTTTAGCTCTTCAAACTAGGGTGATACTGGATATTTCAAATGTAATGAAGGATTATGTCTCCCACTGCAATGATTTTTGGACAACAATAAAGCTCAAAGGCACCAAGGCGTAGGCTGTATCGGGCTTTGTCCACACAGACAGCACTGGTTAGCAGAATCAATTTGCTGATGGTTTTACTTGCTGTTGGTCTCTTCAGGTAATTTGTTGTTAATAATAAAAACATGAAATAATGCCACTGTTATCCTTTGACAGTGAAGATGCTGTGGCTCACCAGAACCATCTGTTAGTATGCCTAATACATTGTTTGTGTCTATGCAGGTTGATATGCATATAGATTTTGCACAGCCAAGTGTGGCAGGTGTCTTCCCTTACTTTTAGGGTGTCAGTGTAGTGTGTACATCCAAAACCACTAGCCGCCACTGTGCAATGTATTTGGCTCTCCGTTCAGTGTGCTTAGCACAGTTCTGTAATGTAGCAGTGAAAATGCATCTACAGAAGATACAGCTGTGGGCACTGTGGGTTGTTATCATGTGTGACTTTAACACTGTGCAGTGCAAAGCTCTAAAGCAGCAGACATGCACCAGAGCAAGATGCAAAAAGAAACATGGCTGGGCGTCCCAGTATTCAACTACAATCAACAGTGTGGAAATACTTTACTAGAGCAGACATAGATTTGTTTGAACAGTGTTTCTCTGTGTTATGTCATGTTAAATAAACAGAATTAAAGGTATTTAGAGAGGGAAGGACTCCCACCAAAGCAGTCATTTCGTTAGTTTAATCAAACTGTGTCTTCAGCTCAGAGAAGCTTGCTGGAGATTTAGTCCAATCAGATTGAGCAGCTCATTTTTAAACACCCTCTCAGAGCCAATAGAGCACTTTGCTATTTCATCTACCCCCAGGTTGGTCCAGTTTACATTAGTTAACCCTTGATTGGTTGCATTTGAGACCTTTTTGATGAGAACTGATTATTGTTATTGGGTAAAAAAAAAAAGATATCCCACTCAGATGATCGATCTGTAAATAACTCTTTTTATCTGAAATTTGACCCTCTTTGCCGTATCCACCATGACCCCAGTCATTGCCACTCTTAAATGCTATCAGCATGTTTGCTCCCTTCCTGCCATGTTTACCTAACTCTACTTTTGTTTGACAGGAGACCTACACGGAGATAGCAGGCATGCAGCGCTTTGGGGCTTTCTACATGGATTATCTCTACACAATGGAGAACAGCAGTGGCAAAGGTATTGTCTAATTCATTCATCCTCACAGAGCTTGTTTGCTCACCTTGCCACCTCTTTTCTCTTATTTTATATCTGTCATGTTCTACTCCTCTCTGCCTTGTTCTCTCTTTCTTCCTATCTATCTTATACTCCCACTCTTTCCATTTCTCTCTCTCTCTCTCTCCTCTCTTCTGTCAAACAAGCCCCCTGGAGACTTGGAAGAAAGAGCTTGTCTTGTTTGAGTCACAACCACCTGGTCCTTGACCCTTTCTGTCCTCGCTCTCACCCCAAACTTTACCTGGAGGGCAACTGTCAGAGGTGTTTAGTCTGCACTGACACGTATTTGAGTTTCTTTCTCCCCGCTGCTTGTTGAAACATTGTTTCCCCCCTGTCCCTGTACCTGTAAGCTTTTGAGAAAGTGGATAGGTTCCTCTTGCCTAATTAGATGTCACTCTTCCAGGCAGAAGCCTTAAGACGGGCAGAATTTCTCATTCCTCAGCTGCAGTTCTCAAGAATGTTTATTCAAGTCTGAAAGATCTGAAGTTCCCATTCGGAGATAAAGCATTCTCCTTTCAGTTTGAAATATTATATTTGGCCCACAAACGTCTCTGTGCTTTAGAGTGTGACTGTTGAGCATTTTATTTCAATGCTGCGAAAAAGCTGCTCTCTGTGTAAGTTTGACAGTGACTGACACAAGTTCTAAGATGAAAAAAGAAACCCTTTCATGCTCAAAAAACTAATTACATTTAGGTAAAGTGGCAAAAGTATTATAAGATAGGTTTATGGCTCACCATGTGTCACTGAATGCATGCAAAAAAAGTGTAAGTGATCATGCATCGTGATGTGGAAACGACAAGTTTCAAGTTTCAACAATAACGATTAACAAGGCAGACATTTCTATTGAATAGCCCAAAGTTTTCTTTTCTAAATAACACAAGAAATAAAGATCTGGTTGAAGCAATTCAGTGACGGGAACAGATTGATTAATTATGGGTTTGTAATGCCAGCCATTTGTTGTTTCACTTGCCTCTCTCTTTTTCTCCTTCATTTTACTTCTCTCTGCCTCTATCTCTTTTTGACTAGGCTTTTGTTTCCTCCTGCTGTCAGCTACAGATAAAAATCTAAATTAAAAAAAACATTGATACTGTCATCTTGAGCTGTCAAAGTCATTTCTGACAGCAGGATAAGTGTCATTCTCTTTTCCTATGGGACGGCTGTGGTTACCCTTGCCGATTGGAATGCTTCTCTTCTGTCAGTGTTTCTCTTCTTCTCGGACGCGGACCAGATCCAGTGTCAACCAAACAAATTAGCTTCCATTGCCATGGGACTGACATAAACTCTGAGTCAACCGAAATGCTAACCAACCCAGGTCACACTCACCATTGACTTCACATTAGAGTAATGCTGCAGATTAAAAACTTTTTTTTTTTAAATCTTGGAAAATGGAGACACTTTTAAATCATCTAAATCCCAGCTAATTTCAGCCTCCTCATCATTTCACTGAATGTTCTAACTGCAGCCATATGGTTGATATTAGGCCTAATCCATTGCAGCCAAATGTCACTGAAGAAGGGAAGGGGATGTGGCATTGCCCATTGCCCTTTATAAATCTCCAGAATTCACTGGGAGTGTCACCCCCATACTTCAGCCTTTTTTTTTTTTTCTTAGCTGCAAAAAGTGAAATTAATATTGTCGACTCTGTGAGCCGTAAGAATGTCCGGTGCAGTGGAGGAATGTAATCGGAATTAAAAAAAAAAAAAAGTTTGTGACCCTTTGTCCTCTTCTTCCCTCACAGCCGTTCATCCACCCCCTTATTTTATTTTTAATTTCTTCCTTTTTTATTGCCGGGGAGCTTAGTCTTTTAAGTGGACCTCTGGAACAGGGGCCTGCGATGAATGAAGGGACAGCTGTGTGAGAGAAGTGGACATTTGGAATATACATCAGTCTAGTGGTTCACAGCTATGTGAGCTGCTCCCTGCTGCTGCATTACACCACTGCCATCTTTGTTGTGTTTTAACCCAGCAGTTGAGTAGATTCTGTACTTGTCCCTAATTAAGAAATGGGATATAGGGGAAATGTTACTGCTAAATATATAAAAACACACAGTTCTGTACATTTAATACAGTAGCTGATATGTCTACTCACACTTTTCAAATTTGACTTTGAACAGTGTGTTAAATTTGCTGACTGGCAGAAGAATACTCAAGGCTGTAATAGCAAAAATGATATGTTTTTGAGGTATGTACTGTATGTTTCTGTTCGTAGGCTCTCAAGACTTCTCAGTGGTGAGTATAGAGGAAGCAGTGCCAGTAGTTCAAGAGACATCCATCAAAAGACTTGTGGTTGGACCTCTGGACGTCAGGCTGCACAGCAGTGCTGTTCACCGCATCCTTAAGATGATCACCTGTGCCATGGACCATGAGTACGAACCTTACTGCAAACCACAGCCAGGTCAGACATCTCATGCTAACTATTCCTGCATCTGTCTTAGTGGGTTAAATTTAATCGCTAAGAGCTTGCAAATAACTAGTAGGTCACTGTGCTGCCTACACTCAACTAACTTTTTACTTATTTCAACACAGTCTCTCTTCTCCTTATCTCTTGTCTTCTGCTCCATTCTATTTTGCCAGAAACTGCAATAGTTTGCACTTTACAGTATCCTCATCACATTGTTATTTCCTTGCAAAACCCATATTTCAACACACAGCTGTACATGAAAGTAGTGACCTTTTGGACCACATGAGGGAGGATAAGCCAAACACCTTTGTCAGTGATCGTCCCTGCACGGCTATTGATGAGCTCATCCCTGGGATGTTGTGAAAGAACACGGAATGTGTGCCTGTGTGTAATATCTGTAGCAATAACTCTCATTTTTGTGAAACAATAACATCCGCAGGTTTCGGTTGTTTCAGCATCTGCGATAGATAATGGATGATGGAGTAATTACTATAGAGCTTTTGACTGAAGCTGGGTCAGTGTGTTCCTTCCTGTTTCTATATGTGTCTGTACTCTCTGGCATTTACTGGAGAAAGGTCAGTATAGTTAGCCTCCCAGGGGGATTGAGAAATTGAGAGGAGATAAAAGAGGAAAGATTTTTCACCAAGGTAGCTATTACAGATAGAGTGATAAAATAACACATGCCTTACGTATTTTCCTAAATCAAGCTCTTCTTTACTCTCCTCTACTCCTTTCTCATCTCCTCTTTCCTTTCCTTCTTATATAATTCTATTTTAATATAATTTAATTTAGCTCTGGAGATCTTTTTCTTTGAAACAGATACATGAGCCTGGTGCTGAAGCAACACTTTTTGAAGTTGTTGTTTTTAGATATGGTGAAATGGTATGTAGGTAAACACAAAAATTAAAAGCCATATATTTCAGCAGACATTTATTGCTATTCTGTGCATTTACTTTTGAATCAGAAACAAGTGAGTTAATATGCAAATAATTAAAAAAAAATTTAAACAGAAATATCTTCTTGATCTGAGAAAGGTATGTTTAATGGAAATGTTGGTAGCCTCACTGGCAAAGATTGCATTTGATATCAACTAAGTTTGACTCCACGGTGTAAAGGGCAGATGTTCGTTGTTCTGTCTCTGGGACAGTCCAGGTTTTGTGCGGTCTTCAGATGATTTTGGTGACAGGTGCACTATACTCTGGCTTAATGAGGTAGGCTCACCAGGAAAGACAAAGAGGTCTGGTGGTCAAAGACGTGACTATCTTTCCACTTAGTACGCTTTTTGCCAAGAGCACAGGAAAAATCATTTTCCTCCCCAAAACAAGCTGTAAATGGAAGTCAAATTGGCTGGTGTCTGTGTATTTTATAAGATCTTGTCCTGTTTATAGCAGCTTGTAAATTACATACAGTGTGTCCATTTGTGTGAATGTTTTATATGTTGCCTAAGAACAAAAGAGATAACAAATAACAAGTGTTGGATCCGTTAAGTGGAACAGGAAAATACAGGGCAGGGCGTGTCAGTAATAGCTGTGTGCCAGAGAGTGTATTTTGGCGTGCACTTTTTTTTTTCTTTTTTTTTTTTTTAGCATATTTTCCCATTTTCTGTGTACTTTAGATAGAAAGTGTTTTAGTGTTCGTAATTATGCCTCTGTGTACCATGTGAGCTGCATGCTTTTTTTCTTATTTGAATGTTGACTGTGGATATTGCCTTGGGCCCTGGCATATGATTAGATTGGACATGGAAGTGCCAGATGAACCTGATGTGGGCTGCGGCAGAAGGCCAAAGAGCAAAACAGCTTTGGGATCAGGTTCTGAGCCCACCTTGGAGCTGGGAATGTAGCCCAAACGAACCTTTACTGAACTGAAACAAACCCATTTTCTGGGACCAGAGCCAAGGTCGTTCAGTAACAAAGGGCTCAGGTTATGGTCCAGCTCAGGCCCTGGACACGCTTTAGTGGTTCAGTACTCTGGTCACTCCTTACTTTGGTGAGTGCTGACCTTGCTAGCCTCTATTCCATGTTGACTTGGTTCACTTCATTTTCTGCCTTTCCAGGATGTTTCTGGTTATTGATTGAATAAGCAGTTTTATGAGTTCAAAAGCAAAGCTACTGGGAAACTGCCACTGTAATGAATATTGCTCTGAGATGCCAGTACTTTAATAGTAATGTTTATTTTATTTAGTGTATGAGGTGGCATTTTTTGTTGGAAAAAGCTTTTTTATTGTTTTAAAGAGAGAGGCACCCACTCAAAGAAATTGGTGTGCTTTACAGCTAACCTCTTTCTCTGTAAAACAATCTTTAGTCCTCAACTCCAACTGTCTTGGCCTTTCCCACCCCATCACTTTATTTCGAATGCATCAGTGCACCAATCAAAGCACCACAGGTCACATGCTTGAGGTTAGATAATCTGTTGTGTTTGTAGCTATTGATATGATTAATCTTCACCCTCTCCTTTCGCTGCACCTCTGCAATATGTTGTGGTATTTGTTCCAAAGCTAACATGATTATTTCGGTTTGGTCGCTTTTGCTGTAGAAATGGTTGAGGAGAGCCACAGTCCAGCTACTCCAGAAGAAATATCATACCTGGAGGAATTCATACCAACCAGACTCACGTGTCTCACTCTGCTCCAAGTCTCAGTCACCGTCTCCATGGCTGAGTTCAACCTCCTTCACACACTAATGCCTATCATCATGGGACGCAAGGTAGTGCACACAGACCTACCTACCTACTGTCCGTGGCCCCATCTTCCTTGAGAACCTCTTTTTAATGGGCCATTAATACTTCATGGTAGATTTCCTTGCATAAAATAAAGGTGTAAAAATCTATTATACAAAGCAGAAGGGAAAAGAATGATATGCACACAAGATGACCAAACATTTTTTGACTTTGCCAAAAGTCTGTAAATGAAATGAAATGCATACCCACTGAACAGTACACACTGCAGCTACTGACATGGGAGCTCCTGTACACTTATTTAGACAGACAACGAATTGATAGATGGCTACGATTTTGACAAACATTGATTGTTTTCTTTAAATGTGTAATAAATATCTAAGTATCTCAACAAATATAAATACATTCTGCATTCTTGTATTGGGATGAAAAATCAGATGTCAGTGTATTCTATATTTATTTTAGTTCAGTATATTGTATTGTAAATATCTAATCCAACCTTTATACACAGCATTATTCTCTATCATGTCCATGCATGGTGTAATATGCAATCAAAACGGACACAAAAGTTTGGTCGACCCACCAACAAAGTCTAACCTGCTGTCACTCACTCACTCTTGGCAAAAAAACAGAAAAGTTAAAAGTTTGTTTACACCATGTTTGATGTGCAATGCAAATTGTTGAGGTGAAGATTTCTTTTGCACATGTGAATTTAGCTTAAATTGTGCTGAAAAGATTAAGGATTAGGCCTCAAAGGTACAAATATCCATCAGTGGAACTTTACCCTCAAAAAGTGTGTGAAACATGCTTTCAGTTGCCCAAGCCATAGATCATAAAGGTGAATTTTCTGTAATAAAACATCTAAAAGCTAAATTCGTATCACATGGGGGAACCAGGGACAAATGTTTTACCATATTGGGGCCCGTGTATGGTTAGTGTCAGTTAAGAGTTCCCTTACGTGAAAAAGTTTGAGAACCACTGCATTATGGGAATTGTAGGATGTGGCAGTGTTGGAGTCGGATCCATACTCCACACCAGGAATAAAAGTCAGGAAAATTTCAAGATATTTGTTGCATATTTGTGGTAAAGCTGCACTATTGTTATGCAGGCGTTGGATGTGGAGTCTTGGAGCAATTTTTTAAAAAAATCCTTAATTTGAGAGTTGGTCTCTGAATAATAAAGCTTTCAAAACCTATGTACTTGGAAAATCAAAATGAGAAGACTAGCAAAGAGAAAGCATTTATTTGTACGAAAAGGTTCATGCCACCTCTCAAATCTCAAAAGCCCTATGTATGTGTGTCCTGAAAGCTTCGTCAAGGAACGTTAAAGTAACTCTGGCAAAAACACGAAGACAAGTAAATATTTAGCTTGATCGATTAGTGTTTCAATGAAGTTTCAAGATGTTGCTATGACTCTCACAATGCAGTGAAATGGAAACCAGTGGTTTGTAAGGTGGGATATTAATCATAACACTTCTGGCCTGCTTTAGAAAATAGTCAGCAGTCAAATAAAGAATTTGCAAATCATAGTTGACAGGCTAAAACCCACCAAACCACTGGTATTGTACTTTAAATGTCTGTGCACAACACTGCTGTCCTGCAGTCCAGCTCCAAGGACTATACGTCTAATGGTGGGAGATGATCTCACCATCATGCCCACGATGAATGCCGGATCATTCAATTATAGAGCAACACAATGAATCATTCTCCTCCTCTCTGACAATCTCCTCCACACTCCTCTCATTTGACACCACCAAACCACAGAAGATGGCCCCGTTATCATCATAATATGGATAAACTGTGACAGTTGTCTCAGACGGACGGCCATCTCGATGGCAGCAGATCAAATGAGGGCTCATTATAGAGAAAGTGACACATCAGTGTCTGTGGCGAAGCTTACAGTCAGGACATAAAGAGATTGCAGTCCTGCTGAGATGCCTGTGCCCCTGCAAAATTCCTCGCCAGCCTGGATGGAATGAAATTAGTCAACTGGAGCTTCTGTCCCGTGACTTCAGTCAGCTGACGGAAAGAGACAGTCTAACATTTCAGTTTGTGTGTGTGTGTGCGAGCGAGAGAGACATTATTTCTGCTTCTTCCTCTCACTCTCTGTGTCTGTCGCTCTCACACACTCACAGACTTGTCGTATTCCTCAGTAAATGTGCCAGTCATGGGTCTCATCGCTGGAGCAGCCTGTCAGATGCCCTACCCCACCCCCACCCTGTTGTCTTTTTCCCCTCTCATCTCCCTTTTTGGACATTTTAAAAGGATGTTGAAGGAAAAAGGGGTTTATACAAAGAGGCAGCAGAGCTGTGTTTCTTAGGATTATCAGGATTGTGTGGTGATCCACAAAGAGTCAAAACATACCTCCCCAGGTTCTCACCGGGTATGAGATAGTATTAATTTTCCGAGGCCCCTTTCTGGGGCTAATATTGGTTGCTGTATAAATCAAATAAGGCAATGTATAGTATTGTATATTTAAAACAACAGTATATAAAGAATTGAGCTATGATGAGAATAATTTTACAGAACAGTCCAGCCATCGTACTGTACGTCTACAGGGAGGCTACATTACATGGGTTTAGCCAGTCAGCCGTATGGTGGGCTTCATTTCACTTAGGTATTTTTGTGTCTGTTGTCTCCTCTACTTCTGGGACACTACCCAAAGAAAACGGACAAATTCAGTAAGGAGAACACAGACCTTTGGGAGGCAACCCTGAAGTTAATTTGACACTGTATATTTGACAACCAGTTGCATATTTGAAAAACAATCTGTCTTGAGCCGTTATGTCAACAAGCTGAAACTGAACAGCAGGGTGCAGTATTTCTCGAGGAGCATGTGTGGTTTATTTTACTGGGAGAGTCTGCCTACTTCCCTGTTAAAGCGTAAGTCCGAAACAGCACTACAACAATCCAAGCGAGCGATTGACTCAGTTTGAGGCCAGAGGAGTGTTCAGCATGCCATGTGGGCCCTTGTATGTGCAAAGTGGTCATAAAAATTAATGAGGAAAGTCCCATATGGTTGCAAAAGGCATTTTAATTAGAAGCAATGACCACCCCACTTCCTTCCCCTTTATACTGCTATATTAACTTTTCTTTGTGAAAAATGAGAGTCAGTATGAAATCATTTTGCGAAGAGCAAATATCTGGTGGGATTGCTTTACACAGATCCCAGGTCAGTATTTATCTCTCTAGCTCAGTGTTATGCCAATGAAGATTTCATTAGTTGAATTAAAAAGCTTGATGTGAAATATGTGAAATGGACGTAGCAATCTTTGTTGTCACAGGTTGGGGCCTTTTCAAATTAACCCTGAGCAGTGGATATCATGGTTCAGCTATTTCTAAGTTCCTGCTACAGGGACTGAAATCAAATATACCCTGTAGAGTTTATTAACACTAGTGATGCTATAGAGCTGTGTTTTGTGAGTGGGTCTGCGTTTTGTTTTTTTGCATGCATGCATGCAATACACATTCTTTCCGATGGTTTCACACAATTGCACCACTGATGGAAGGGTGGCAGGAATGCACCAAAAAATGCAGCAATGACCAGGGAAGTAGAAGACTGCTAGCATGTAATCATGGATGTAAACAAAGCAGGTATCAAATAAGCAAAAAGTTTGCATTGTAAATGTTTTGTGAAGAAATGTATTTAACACAGTTTGTTAGGCCTCAAGGATGAACACAATGTAATTTGGTAAGAGACTGAAATAGAATGTAAAAAGAAATTTTGGCCCAAAATCACCAATCACACATTTGTCTTAAAGGGCTTTACAACCTGTACAGAAACCCACCATCCTAAGACTCTCTCAATTTGGATTAAATACAACTTCTAAAACAATTTTAATGTGAAGAATAGTGAAGAAACCTGTTTCATGGAATGGTATTATTTTCCTGTAGAAAACCTTAACTCAGCTTCTGAGTGACCATGACTGATGCTCACACTCAACAGACTCAGGATCAGGACTTAAATTGAGCAAGGCTTTATTTTCCTCCATTAACCCAGCCTGCGTATATGAAAGGATGACCGGTTGAACTGACGTTCTTTCAGCCATCCAAGGCCCCCGTGATTACACAAGTGCTGGACCTCTGCCACGTTACACAACTCAGAGAATAGGTGAACCGAGAGGAACAGGGTTAACCGGGCTGCAGCCAGTGCAGTCCCTTCGCTTGGAGTGTACACCGACTGTGACTCCATGGAAAGAAGTTAAGGATCAGTCTAATTTATTTACTGTTACCATCGGATATAAGATGGATAAAGTCTTCAGTGATGACAACCTCAGCTGAGAGAACTATGACAAATTTTTTTCCCCTCCAAAATGTTACATGTTCAGACAGCCTGTTGACCCCCTGGTGGGAGGGAGTGAATGTGTGTGTGCCGTTGCAAAGCATACAGACACCGCCTATGCTGATCCCAGCATGTGTTTCCTGCATGGCTATGCTTAGAGTAGTGCAGTATGCTTACAGTAAGTGTGTATGTATGTGTGTGTGTGTGTGTGTGTGTGTGTGTGTGTGTGTGTGTGTGTG
>JAQQZW010000023.1:23478837-23488998 GCA_029814745.1 Zanclus cornutus | reverse complement strand
ACCCAGCTTACTTTCAGTGACCATCTGCATGAAGGTCAAATGCCTTGAGAGAACGACTCTGAGGACAACTAGTCTGGAGCTGGTGCTTCCGTTGACTGCTGCTTTTGTCGTTATGACAACGGGACGCACAAATGTTTGCAGTGCAATCTGAAAGTATAAATATGATATTAGGTCTGTAGTCTCCAGACAGAGGTCTCCTATCTCTGTGTGTCCTTATAAGGAACCGCATGTCCTCCACAGCTGGACATGTTGGACAGAGGCAGGAAGCTACATGCACACAAAGACACACCATTATACACACATACACAGGCCTCTTGATGTGTTTTCCTTAAACGCCTGATGAACCACGTCATTGCCATTTTCTCGCCTTGCGGTCTGCAGCTGTCTGCACAATTTGATTAAAACATTTCTTTTAGTAATCCCTGTGTAATGAAGCCCTCTCCTGAGAAGGATCTCAGTGTGTGTATTCGTGTGTGTTTGAGTGTGTAAGGTTTTGTGCATATGTGTGTGTTTTGGGTCAGGGGTGCTCCAGATGGGAGGAAGGGGAGGGCCATGTATATGTGTGAGAGAGAGAGTGGAGTGTTTCTTTCTGTGAAGAATCTGGGCTGCTCAGGGCTGATGATTGAGAAATGCACACATGGAACACCTTTGACTCTGGGGAACCACAAAACTCTGAGCTGTGGCCACAAATACAGTCCCTGCCTCCCCCTAAGTCATACCCAGATCAAGAACAGAGATGTGAAAGAGCTTGGTCAAGTTAGAGATTGGATATCATTACACATTGTGATTGAGGGGTAAAATAAAAATCACAATCAAAATTGTAATCACTTAATTGCTCTTGCAGAATCACTGTGTAAAATTAACACAAGACTACATTCCCATAAGAAAAACAGGGAGAGGCATACAGTAAGAAGCAAGGATAATAAAATACCTAAAGTAAAAAATGATTAATCTAATGTGAGTGTGATGGTGGAAGATGACTAATTGGAATATATTGCAGTAATGCAATGGCTACCAGATATTGTTCAACTTTCACAGAGCAAGAAATGCACCCTCTTAACTGTGTATTGATATTTCAAATTTTATCACTCATAAATAGTCATGTGCAAATGTGGAAACATGCATTAATGTAACTGTAACCAAATTTGGGAAGTCACCCCTGTAGATCTTTTTTTTTTCTTTACCTGCTCCAAAGTAGCACTTTCAGAGTTTAGCCAGATTCAAAAGACACTGGAGACAAGTGGTAAAAATAGTTGTGAGTCATTTATGGCTGCTGCTGAAAACAGCTTTTGCTAAATTTCCCATATCAGAATATCTGCTGCAGCCCCAGTTAATTTCCCATCAAGACAATGAAGTGGACTATGTATATTCATGAAAGAAATGACTCGAAAGAAAATTATGAGAAACTGCAAAGATATATAATACATTTACTTTTTCTCATCCTTGTTCATCTATTTATTTATTATTTATTCATTTTTGCTTGACTTGATACATAATTGCTTGGCTTGCTTCTGTGGTGGTATTTTTCTCATTTTTTCAAATGCCAGCCATTCAAATTAACTGACATCCACGTGGTAAAATGACAAGTTTTCCCCTCTCCCAAGTTGGCCACTTGGGTGTTATTGTTCAGTGTAAAGTGCTTGCATGATTTATAATGTTCATTTGGAGGCTTTGTGAGACACTGTAGTGAGTCTTTTGTAGATAAAAGAGGGGACTTGAGAGCAGCCCATAACTAACTCTGGTTATTTTCAAGAGGGGTCAGTTACCTTGGCTTGAAGAGATGGGGAATTCTGCAATACTTCAGATCAATCTGCACCACAAAGAAAAAAAGGTGCAAGCTGTAAGTCTTCCATTCCCTCCATTTTAAGTCAAATTCCCTCCAAAGAAGCTCTAAAATTGGGAAACAATAGCAGTAGAGGACTTTGTGAACTGTTTGAATTGGACTATGTTTGTGTTGGTTAATTAAGGTTGGGTGTGACAGTGAATGATTTGTAGAAACTCCAGATAGCTTATCACTTGTCCCAAGACGGTGGCTATCTGTGGTATCTATCAGACAAATATGTCAGCCCATAATGGATTACACTGGCGTTGCTATAGACTCAGATAAATTTAAGTCAAGAGAAAGTAGCACACTGTGAGGCTACTCAAAAGTGATAGACGATCTTTTTGACTTTTTGTTTGTTTTACTGCCTTGACTCTAGTCTACATTATCTTTTTGAGTAGTTCCACTAACTTTTAACAGTTTATAGGAGCATCATGTTCCAGTTCATGTGGAATTTCCCACTCAGCTCCCATTACAGACAAAATCCACCTGTGTCAGAGAATGTGTGTTTGTGTGAGTGTGCCTCCCTCATTCTCTGCGGTCCATTGACGGAAAAGACACCTTGATCCACATCTCCTACCTACCTCCCAGCCCCCACTGCTGTCAGTGTCACTGTATTTTGGAAAAAGTGAGGGAACTGATTTTGCGTACTGTACAGGATATGAGTAATAACAAAAATGAACACTCTGGAAACTGTGCGCAGGTTCCAAGCTTTTATTCTGGGACACTGTGTAAACCATTAGGACCAGCTGCTCTTGGCGATATTCCTTCAATCACCACAAGATGCTGAACTTAAAAAAAGAATTTGCTGACCACATTTGGCCATTCAGTTCAGGCACATGAGTTTGCCTTACGCTTGTTTTCTCAGAAGTGTCCTCTGTCAGAACATCTCTGCCAACATGTCCCAGTTTCAACACATTACTGGGCAACACACACTCACCTAATTGTGTGTATATATATCTATATATATATATATATATATACATACATATACAGTAACATTCCCCAACAGCCGTCTTTAATTAGGCTACATTTATTTTTGTCTGTGAAAGTACAAAGCAACAACCTACCAGTTCTGCTGTTCCTAAGTTTGTACTGGAGCTTTACCAAATGGCTTTTTTAATGAGACTCCCCATGTAAGGTATTATTTTACCTGTAGAATAACACATGATCTGCAAGTTTGCGGTCTCTATCCTTCTTTTGCCCATGCTTACTGTTTCCCCTCATTCTTGTTTGTGCTCTCTTCATGGTTTAATTATATTTTTATTGTTCACTTTTTCACTTTTCTCCCTTTTTGCTAAGTTTGCAGAACATGCACCCTTTCTCCATAGATTCTTATATTCCTTTGTGTAGTTCACACACACGCGCACACATGCTGACAGGCACGCAAGAACAATCTTGTCAGACTTCAATATTGGCAGCTACTTTTATAATTGTTCCAGTTACAGGTTGTTAGAGCAGCAGGCCCCTTGTCAGCTGTAGCCTCATTACTGCTTTGGCTTACCAACCTGCTGGTATTGTTTTTCACAGATGTGTATACACGTGTGTATACATGTGTGCGTGTGTGACAGCATATGTGTTGGCATGTAAGTATATGTGCATTTTGGCAGAGATTTATTTTTTTCTGTCTGTGCACAGGTATGTGCATGTTTGTGGTTGTGTGCCTATATGCATTTATTTGCTTGTGTGTGGCCTCTGTAAAGCAGCAATCACAGCCTGTTATGAGTAGCTAGAGCCCCAGCTGTACTTGTCTAAATATAGTTGTGACCACAGTCCATCCAGACCAGGAGGCTGATTAGCCTGAGAACCGATGGTCCGAATGGATCTCAGCTATTATGATGTGAAATGGGTTTTGTACAGACATAGGGTTACCCAGAGGCTGTTTAAATGGAAGCTTAGGCTTAGATTTTGATACCTTTCGCTGGTAATGGCATAACGTCATTAGATGGCTCTGAGCCACGTTTGAAGCTAGCAAAAAATATTGTGTTAGGGCCCTCTGTAAACTCTACTCACTGTTAGATTTCACTCATTCGTTTTAATTACTAAAAATAATTTGCTGTCTCTGCTTTATGTCTGCATTTGAGCATGTACACAGAGGAAACAGTCTAGGCAAAGAGCACCACAGCTGTTATGGTACTCATGACTCACGCCCCCTGCACAACACCGTGCCCTGTTTTGCCTGACTTTGACAGAGACACTGGACAGAAAGACTTTGTGCCAGCCAGCCAGTTAGCTAGCCAAGCAGTCAGCAAGTCTGCCAACTTGCCTGTCCTAGCCTCGGTCTAGTTCTTCGTCACTCAGTCACGGCATCAACAGGGGACAGGTCGGGAAATGAGGCCTAATGTTGTTGAAATACACCAGAGGAAAGCATATTTCATTGGCTGAAATTGAAACACCTAATTTTTAATAGCTCCTGACTAATTTTGATTTCCTTTTAACATATTCCTGGTGGCCTCTGTGTTTTAATAAAAAAGTTATTGACTTTAAGGACTACTGTGAGGTCAGAGACGGCCTTTTCAATGAGGCGCTGAAGTTCAAGCCAGAGACCTGATTTCTTAAATTATGAGTCAGGATCCAAAATGGATTGTGGGCCCACTTCTGGTGGGTCTCCACATTATAAGAGTGGAAGTATGCTTTAATGAATTTTTCTCCCCGGGCTGCAGACTCCGTTTCTAATATGAATTCTGCACCATAGACCTGAGTTGCATTTTGTCAGTTGCCTCATACATTTGTGTTTCAAGTTCTAAGATATATTTCTGAGGGGTTTGTCACTGTTGTTGATGCTACAGGTATTATCACTGCTATTTTTACCTCTTGGAGGCTTTTTTTTCCTTTAAGGCCTGTGGTAACAGTAAAAGAGCTGCCTGCCAAAAAGCTGTTTACCATGTTGCAGCGAGAAACACTGGCTGTGCCAGCTACTTAATGAAATCCGATGAGTGTCTGGCTGTCTTCACATCCAGCATTCCCAAAACACCCTAATGAGAGTTTCTGCTTCTTATTTAGATCCAAGTTGCTGTTCGCAAAGAATTGGGCATAGTATAATAAAAACAGGTGCATAATTAAAGTTTTAAACGACCACATGCACATGACAGCTCCCCTGAAACGCTATAAACACTCGAATAAGCCAACAAACTTTCATCCCTTGCCAGTCCTCCCATTGAAGTGGCTTTGCAGGCACATTTGCTCTGCATGTGGGGACATTGTTGTTGCTGGGTCCCCTTCACTTTCCTTTGTTCAGCAGCAGTATCTAGCTACATGTACACACACACAGGCATGAAAGGTTTTGAACACACAAAAACACATGAAAATCAGTTTGATTGATGTCTTGCTGTATACCATGCAACAGTAGTGATTTCTAATAGTAGTGGAGCATGGCATCACATGACTCACTGTGGTGCCAAATAGACCACATGTTGCCAAGGAATTCAAAATGTGCGTTGTCAAGGTAAACTCATTGACCCTGTCAGGTTTGGAGTTTCTTTCCTTATTGCCTTTGTTTTTCCTGTAGTGTTACATCTCTCTTTATCAAAGCCTCACTCCCTTTCGTTCTTATAGTAGTCCCTCCTGAGACATCAGGCGGTGAAGAACTCTGGGCCTGCCTGTGTGCAGCTAACAGCTCATGTCACCCTGCCGAACCACCCATGAGCAGAATAAAGGGAAATATAAAGAGACACAGAGAGAAGGAGAGGGAGGGAAGCAGAGGAGTTAAACGATTGCAGAGCTGCTGAGCGGAGGGAAAGACCCAGTGACATATCCCACACTCTGAACTGGGACGAGACCAAAATGGATGTGTGATTAAATGAACTGTGATGCTTGTTCCTGACACGCCGTAGCCATCCCTGGAATTAGTCACGGTTCTATTTTCACCGAAAAGCATCACTTAAAGGGCGTCGCCTCTTTGCTCCCATTACAGTACATAGCGAAGCAAGCATATGTGCACAGACACACACACACACAAAGTAGATGTGTATCTAGGCAGGGGGCATTTCCAGTCCTCAGAAACCTAACTGAAGAACGTCACAGAACAGAAGAGAGGAAAACAGGTGTGGAACCAAACCAAAACTTGTTTTAAGGTGTTTAGGTCAAGCTTTCTGGGTGTTTCTCCAATGAATGGAGGTTCCTTGATGCTAATAGGGACATAGTGACGGGTAAAGGAGAGAGATGTGATGTATAGAGCTCGGTAGTTGTGATATGACAAGTGCTCCACCAGCAATGTGTTTAATGCTTTACCTCAGTTGGTTTGTATGTCAGGGAATCCCCCCTCCTAGTATTTTCTGATGTCATGGACAGGATCTTAAGGACTGAGGAGCCATTACTTCACAGCCTAAAGAGAAAAAGAGCTCAGAGACCTGATTCTGGGATTTTAAAGGCAGTGCATGTGTTTCAACGTGTTTGTGTGTGTGGTGTCGGGAATGTGTGTTTGAATGTGTTTGTTGTGAATCGCAGAGACAGTGAGGCCAGTACTACAAAGAAGGAAATGACGATTGTTTGTATGTGTGTGCAAGTGTGTGTGCGTGCGTGCGTGTATGTGTGTCTGTGTGCATGTGTGTGTGTCTCGGATGATAAATGAGAGCATGGTCCACTGAGGTTCTGATGGACAGGGGCCTGGAGGACTCCATCCGACTGTGCTGTTACCTCATCCCCCTGAACATTCAACTCATCAGCTTGTCATACACACACACACGCGTGCTCACACAAACTCTCTCCCTCCACACTCTTGGAGACAGATGAAATGTTAAATGCGTAAAGATTCTTTTCAGGGTCAGGTTTCTGGGCTGTACATCTCCTCACATAAATCATCATCACAGGTTTGACGGAGGGGAGAGAAGGGTCGGCGGCAAAGAGGCAAACTGCACCTATCTGCCAAGTAACTAAGGAGAGCTTGGCTTGCACTTGGTACTTCTTCAATTTGCTATTGGAATGTAGTCCTACTTATTTGGCCACTCTTGCTATCAATGAGCTGTATTGCGATGTGATATTGATAGATTTGTGGAAGCCGTGAGCCATTTGTTTCAACTGGTGTCCATTATATTAAGTGCATATTGGCACTTATGTGTGACCCTCCATTCTTTCATTTATTATTGTCACTATATCCTTGTTCTGTCTCTCTCTTTTTCTCTCTGTGTACAATTCTTTATCTAACCCTGTCTTTCTTTGTCTCTGTCCCTTTCTTGCAGGAGCAAAAGGTCTTCGGTCCCCACTACAGAGTGTATTTTTGAGCTTCCTCACTTCACTGTACAGGCCACAAGGGCCCAGACGCTTTTGCTCCAAGCAATCTGTCAGAGCTGGACCCACAGCGTAGTCAGTGGAGCCCCGTTTACGCTCAGCGAAAACCTTCTCAGTGAAGTGTACACTGCTCCAGGTAAACAGCATGCTCTACAGTGGACCGCATGAAATTAACTGAACTTGCCTGTTCTTTCACAGCAAGTACTTTGTACACAGTAATCCAATAAGAATGCATTTCTGATAGCTGCTCAAGGTAATGGTGGAGGTCTTTTTCTGTTAATCTCCGAGAGGCGACAGTAGAGCAATCATGGTGCGAGTCCTGTCTTAGAATGAACCCTAACAATAGTGAGACAAGAGATGTCAAATGTCAGGAGACTAGGTGTGCAACGAGAAGGGAACAGTTTTATCATAGAGGAGCATTTGTTGTTTTTCCAATGCATGTTTTTGCAATTGCTTAGCATGGCAATAGGTTCTTTGTGTTTTTTCAGTTGTTATTATAATGTAGTTGTTATTGTAGGGTAGCAATTATAACTCTGCCATGGCAACTCAGTCACTTGGCAAAATAAAAAATACCTACACAGAAAATTAATGCTTCCTTTAATAGCTCAATTGTTATTTCATCCATTTTTAGTCATAAAACAAAAAGCTCACTACATCATGTTTTTTACTCATCTGGTCTCTTTTTAACTAAAAGCGTACTGTATGCATTCATCAAAATAGTTGAATCATTGAAATCTCTTTTTTCGTGTTAAGTACATCTACTGTACTGTTTGTTTAGCTGTACATAAATTAGGTCTTTTTTCTTAGTACTAGTAAGTTGTTCAGCGAGATATATGCAACTGGCGAAAGCATTAAGTGATTTTACTCTCTTAAGTTTTACAGTTACTTCTCAGGGCTCAGCACATCATATTCCAAACTATCATTTGCCCAAAGCAAGTCAACGTGATGGCGGGCTATCGGAATAGGCTGCCAACCCTGTACCAGGGGTTCAAGTACATATCCAGATCTTTAGGTCTCCAAACATACACGTTCACACGAGACACTTTGGCATAAAGATCAGTTTGTCTTGTGCCCAGTGTTGGCTACTGGACCTGCAGCCAAGGGCAAATTAACTCTGAACTTGTTTTACGCTTCATGTCACCTAGGATGCCTTAATGGTCAATAATAAATTTTGCCCCTTGTTAAAGAAAGGGAGGGGAGTCTGAATTCAATAAAACAGTAGCGTTTCTCATGACGGTAGCATCTGGACAGTCCTCTGGAGGGCCAGGGATTTTCCAACTCATTAGGATCATGTTGTTGGTATGCCGTCAACATTCTCCCTCGGCCAAGCCAGCCAAGCTACCTTTTTCACTGTTGTGTAGCCGCCAAAATTTATGAAACTGGTCTCCCGTGGAGTGAAGTCAAATATTCCTCTCCCCTCTCTCTGCCTTTCTCTTGGAACAGGGCTTGAATAGCAACATGGAGAAACATTTGCACATCTGGTCTGTGTGCTGGCAGGTTAGAAAAAGAGCAGTGGGGAAAAGACTTTGGGTTTAGAAGGCAAGAGAGTGAAGGGGAATAGGTGATGTGTTGTGTAAGTATATGTTTTGTGGGGAAAAAACTCAGCAATAATTCCTATGATATAACCAAAGATGTCTAGTGCTGTATCTGCTTTTGAAATTGTGGTGACACTCATAGGCCTTAAGGAAGATGTAGCAGTCCCAATCCCTCTCAATCTTTAGTGTGACAGCTTAAGTGTGGAGGAGAAATGGAAAATGAGGAGATACAAGAAGGGTGAAGTTAGCAGAGTAAAGTGTTGTGGACTGTTGTGAACTATGTATTCTCTAGTGCATCTTCCTGCACACCCAGTGCAACATTGCTATATCGTTATTGGTTTCTGTGGGCACTGTGGTTGCATGCACACTGTAATATTAAGATTGGACCTTGCCGGCTGGTCTGTGTGGGCTACTTGCCTTCCCACTCACTTCTCTCCTGATGCCCACTGGAGGCATTGCTCTTTATTTTGCTGTTTCTAAACTTGTCTGTTGACAAACTGCTGACAGGATGCCACTTATTTGGCCCTTGGTGCAGTTAAAGTCTTTGTAATGTTGGCAGTGTCTGCTTTCTTCTGCTAGTGTGACTTGCCGACTGACTCCCTACAACTATTTGCGCTCAAAGTGAGGGTCTGTTTTAACACTTGCAAGATTTTGATCCAGTGTCAAGATTTAAGTCTTGTTTTCATTTGTTCGTTCTTGTGTCACCAATCAGCAGCCATCCAGCCATTGGACGGCAGAGCTCACACACGCACGGACACCAAGATGCTGAGGCCAAACACTGAACATGGCAAACAAAAAGTGTTCTCTTTAAACGTGCTTTTTTTCATTCTTTTAGGAATTTTTCTCCTCCCTTCTATCCTTTTGATGTTACAGGGTTTTTCAATAGTTGAAGGTGTTTCATATCGAGGTCTAGCTGATAACGCAGATGGTCAGTGTCCATCGCGGGGGAGCCTTTTGGGTATGAGATTTCATTCTCTATCCAAAGGAAATTCCGCAATTCAGCAAGGGGAAAAACTCAACAAAGCTTCAGTTTTAATCTCAATGTACTGACAGACTGTAAAATGTTTTTCATAATAATTGGTGGACTCAGATTAAAGCAGCAGTCAGAGACTTAAAATCATTGCAGCTGACGGCAACAGAGCCGCTAGGACTCCTAAGACTTCAATTTAATGTGCTGCTCACTGTTACAGCAGTAACCCAGCGAGCAGCATGTGCCGTGTCGCCTGCGTTTGGACTGCAAGCCCAGAGACGATTGAGTGAAATCAGAAAACAAACCGTAAAATCTTATTTTCCTTTTGAATCAAATGCTGTCAGTCACTGCTTGTTGCGTGATGTCTTGGTTTGTCACACAACTGTCTGTAGGACAGTGTCGATTTTCAACGCTGCTGTAGTGAGCTTAGCTCAGACATGAGCAAAGTTTTCTGTGATGACACTTTATTCCAGCATTCTCCTTTTGCATTCCAGTGGAGCTCACACTGGTGTTATATTTTATTGGTGAGCTCTGCAGCAAACAGTATGTCATGCTTTATGTGTCTGGTGAAAACAAAGAGGTGGTGCATATGGATGTGTGTGTATGTT
>JAQQZW010000023.1:23406377-23417840 GCA_029814745.1 Zanclus cornutus | reverse complement strand
AACAGATGTTATGAGTTGAACTGCAGCCAGTGTGAAGGATACACAACACTGGCTGCTGTGTGTGTGGACATGCTTCAGCAAATGTGTGAGTGAGTGTGTTTGTGCCTATGTTCATGTGTGTGTTTATGTGAAACCATCTACCTCAAGCTGCTTGTCAGGGTCATTCCTCAAGGCCTGGCTGGTTTGGCAAGGCCTTCAGCTGAAGGCCAGAAAACAGCCTGTGAAGGACAGAGGAGAGGACACTGACTGGTAGTGTTAGGATAGCAAGAAATAATGAGAAAGGAGGAACCTAGAGCCGAAAACAAGACAGTAAAGGGGCCATCTAGGGGGATGGAGAAGAGGAGAAAGAATCGGAGAGATGTTGAGTTACAATCAGTGGAGAGGGGAGACACAGGGGAATGATTGAAAATGGACAGGTAAGGGAAGAAGTGAAAAGAAACCTATGGAGGAACAAATAGTTACATTTCTACCAAGTGGCAAACACCAGTGCTGGAAACTAAAATCACCATGGAAGTGCCAAAAACTGCAGTTCCTCAAATGGCCACTCGAGGCTGGCTCCAAAGTCAGTCCTCATAGAGCCCCATATAAAAATGCCCAACTTTACAGCAGAAATGAACATGCTAACAATCCGGTTAAAAAATCGTCTTTGGTTTTTATAGCTAATTTCCCCATTATAACAAATTTATGGGGGGTGAATTTTTTTATAATTCACTGTTTTAAATTATTTTAAGGCTGTGTGGGTTTTCCTCCATGTGCTCCGCCTTCCCCCAACAATAAAAACGTGTATTAGGTCAGGTCTCGTGTCACTGCCCTTAACCAAAGCACTCTTAGAGCTGGAATTGGTCCCTGGGCAGTGTCTTGTTATTGCCTACTGTTCCTCGTGGATGGCTATGATGCAGAGAACTTTTTACTGCGTTGTACAAAGTATGATTGTTTGTGAGGATAAAGAATTCTTCCTTTCTTTCTTTCTTTCTTCCTGTCACACAGTCAGTGGTTGCAATGTTCATTCTCTCCAGCTCCACTGTCTCCTCCAAATATGGCCATTTCTGGCTCCAAAAAACTCTGATTGCATTTGACATAATGCCAAAGTCAAGGCTTTATCCAGTACTCCATAAACTGATGAGTGTCATCATGGTGGCCCTGTCCACTTTTTAATATACTGTCTATGGTTGCTATGATGATTTTAGAGTGCAGCTCTGTAGACAGGCTTCCCTCCAGAGCTGCACTAGTCGGTCCTGTCAGCCAGCTTGACACTTCATTGTGGTCGTAAGGTTTAAAAAGTTTGTAGCGGTAGGGGGAACAAAAATCTGTGTCAGTCTCATTTGTCTCTGAAAGTGCAGTGTGACATACTGCGTTTTTGTGCATCCTCTACACCTCAAATCCAGAAGACTTTCTGTTCTCTCCCTCTTTCCAGATGAAGTTTACTGGCGGCTAAAATGAGTTAGAGCCGCAACAAAACACTGCCCCCTAGTGTAGCGTCAGTAGGACCCTGTTCTTTTAGCCTGAAAATCACACCCACACTATCATAACAAAATTAAAACACCAGGGAATAGGGTAAGGTAAGACGGGTATGAAGCACAAGAGACAACAGAAAAGGGGAAAACACTGGACAGTATGGAGAATGTGTGGAAAAAGGAGAGGGAGGTTAAATTAAAGGTAAACTGAAACTACCAAAGTGAGCAGGAAACACTGGAGAAATCAGAGAAGTAGTCGGAGATGGTTGGGGAAGCGGGTAATAAAGAGAAAGGGAATAAGAGGAAAAAAGAAGGTTGAGAACCAAACAGGCATTTGCCTTGGCTGTATTCACCTCCCTGTGTGTGTGGTAGAAGTTAGCTCATACTATGTCATCCACCAGGAATGAGCGATGGTCATTGGGTAAAGTACCTGCTTTTAGTATGAAAATGTATGAAAATGTGGCCAAACACATATTTTGCATCAAGTGTGCGAACTGAATTATGTAGTATATAATTTTTTTAACCATTTTGTGTTTCTCTCAAACACATGAACACACAAAACAGCCATATGGTTTGTCTACGCAGTATTTTAGTCCCATGTTACTCTATAAATGAGTATTTGAATCAGTATCTGTTGTATTTTAAAACATGCATTTTTGGTCAAAGCATCCAGCACAGTGTTTGCGTGTGTACTCTGTTTATGTATTTCAGTGTGGTATTGGAACATTCCCTAAGCAGATTTTTAAAAGGCCTAAAAATGATTTTCAAGTTGAACATGACTGGGCAACTAACCTACTGGCCTACAGTACTCCATTCACCCGATGTTAAGTTGCAAAAGCTTAGGAAGGATTTGGCTTCATACCTCAGCCTGCAGTTCTAAATACTAATGTAATTTGGGGCCCCATTTTTAATCTTACCACAAACAGCCTTCAGGTCCCGACCCAGTCATTGAAAAACAACTGCATCAATGTGTGTGCATGTGTGTGTGTGTGTGTTTGTGTGTTTACACAGGCTGCAGTACGTGTTTGGCCTGCGGCCTTGTGCAGCTGCATCATAGCCCAGTGTTGCTGCTGGCTGATGCTAATGGGGTTTCCTTATTTCAGACCAACCTTCCACTCTTCTGCCTTTTAGATATCTTGTTGCCAGCCAGAGTGTGTGTGTGTGTGTGTGTGTGTGTGTGTGTGTGCGTGCGTGTGTGTGTGTGTGTGTGTGCAACAGTTGTGTGCATTAATGTATTTGTGTGTGTGTGTGTGTGTGTGTGTCTGTGTGCATGTTTGCATTAGTGTTTGGCTTACCAGCAGCATGGGAGACTGCTCAAAAAAAACAGGGAGCTGTCACTAGTCCTTGTTGGTCTTGGACGCCTCTGTTGTGTTCCATTGCATTTTTCTGTTCTCTGTCTCTCTCTGCGTCCCTTTCTCAGTTGCATTGCATTATGCATTTTGTCTCTTGATTAAACCAGATCTTTGAAGCTGTAAAAAGCTATCCCCAGCCTTACTTACACAAAAGAAATGTAGGTACTGTATAGAACAGTATTTAAATAATTTTTCTCTCACACCTGATAACGTGCTCTTTTTTAGGACTGAATGAATAAATATTCAATAGAAATGCAAAACATACAAAAAAAAATTTCATTTGTCATGGCCTCATGGGTTGGGTGCTCAGTCATGCTATTGTATCTTTGCAGACTCCAGGTTCAGTTCCTCTGGCCAAGAGGAGAGAGGATGAGGTGTCAGTAGGAAGCACACCACTGGCCAAACAGCCCTCCAATCAGGCCTCAGACTACGCCAGCAGCCAAGTCAAAACCAAGACAGTGACAGGTAGGTTTACCAACAAGGGCCTTGCCGTGGGTATAATAGTAAAGATATTACTGTGACATTGCACATTATACAATAACATTCCATTAAATCCTGGTAGCAGACAGGTTGAAGGGGAAAAGGGTTGGTTCCAGGTTTAGTTAAAGATCTATTCTTGATGTTATGAGTTCATATATGTTTTATGTAAAGATTAATGTCCAGATGTAAATCACAATGACATTTCCCCCTTCCGTTGATATTTGTAATAGCTACCACTGTTTCTTTGTTTTAGGATATGGTCTTTCAGTAGTGGAATAACAACAATTCACCGTATTTAACCTTGTTTCTATGCAATGTATCCATGCTACTATGTTGTTACATAACGCACTACAGCTTGCTGACACCTGAGTGAACCCATTTCTCAGAGGACACCACATATCCAGGCATGTCTTCCTCTGTTTTCCTCCTCTGGTAGTATTACTGTGGGCTCTGGATGCCCAGAATAGATGAGTGGCTTGGCTGTGCGAAGCTTTCCTCTATGCCAGTTTTCCACTTTCTGGGACCCCCCTGTTCAGAACAAACACATTCAGTGCACATTCACACACACATACAGATTTTCAGAATAAATGCTCATAACAGCACACACACATATGCAGGCATGAACAAACTGGCAGGCAGGTTGTACATGTACATACCAGTGCATGCCACACGCAGATACCTTCAGACATTTAGGTGGCATTTCTTTCTATCCAGAATTTTTCAGATCGACACCATCTCTAAGTTGGAAACTCTGAACCCTTTGGATGGAGTTAGATAGATTGGAGAGACGGAGGAGAGGAAGGCAGATATAAGGGAGGATAGATGCAGCTCTGAACCTCGTTCAGATGTGACTGCTTGCTTTAGTCACTGTAAAGCCCACCAACAGTATCCATAAGGTTATCCGTGTAGGTTATTGCTGATGATGGTAGGACAGATGAGCGAGGAATTTAGTTACTGACGATTCATCAAGTGTGCATACATGCAGAGAAGAAGTCCTTCGGTATTCTCATCAGTGTGGGGAATCTGTTCATTTGATCTCAGGGATATTGTCTAGTGATCACCAAAAAAACTACCTGAAACGCCATGCACTCACTCTCACACACATAGACACATACTGCACAGTACTCATGTACTCTCACACTCCTACCTGGGAGGATAGCTGGAGCAGTCCCTCAGTTTAGGAGCTGTCCATGACACAACACAGAGCCTTACTGACTGCAGAAATGGTTTTCATTTAATACTCATATGGTGTATTTATTAACTTAATAGCCCACCTCCTCTCTCTCATGTTCCCCTATAGATATTTAATTAATGTGATCCAATGGGACGTCTTGGCTAGCTTCGTGTAACTGAATTAGGAACAGAGTTAAAAAATTGAATAAATAAATATATTAAAAAGTCTTCCCAGTCTCTACTGCTTGACTCTCATTGTGTTTAGGCTCCAGGTCCTTTAAACACTTTAACGGTTGAAACATTCTCTGCCAAAGCATCGCTGTGACGAGTCAGGGGAAATAAGCAAGTGGTTGTTTGTATTTTTTTTCTTCTTTTTTAAGTCCCTGGGAAATGTGTTCCCAACTGGAGTGATGAATCCCTGTTTTGGTGAAGTCATGCTGTAGCTGTAAATAACATTGCATGTGTATGACGTTCTCCCATGTCAAGTGTTTTGATAGGAAAAATGCTCCTTTGACATTTTAGAGTCTAAAAAAAGGCCATTAGGGCTCTTTCCTTGCTGGTCTAAAAGCTTGCAGCTGAAAGGTCACGCCGCCTTTTCCTCCTGTTTTCCCTCCATTCCTTGTTTCATCCAATCTGCACTAATGGCTTTTCCATACCACAGCATCTTTGCTTACTCACATCTCAACAGTATATTCTCTCATTAAGGGTTGTCAGTAAACAGTCACCTTGGCTCTGACACTGCACACAAAGTTAAATCAGGCTGTAGCTTGTCAGCAACACTCAGCTGGCCAGAGTACACTGGCTATCAATGTGCATGGTCTTCTATCCACCAGCTGTCTATCTCTGTGACTGGTCGTCCATCTTGCTGTCTTACTTTTTGTTTTTCTGTCTGTTTAGCTGTTTGTCTTTCTGTTAAGTTTTTCACCTTTTTTTGTGTTGTCCTTTTTTTCCTTCTTAGGCATGCCTTCTGCATTTATGTCATTCAGTCTACTACACAGGTGTTAGTCAATGACTGGAAGACTGGTGACTGTAAACAAAGTTTAGGATTGATTTTAGAATGAGCCAATGACACGCATGCATAAATTCACACACAGTGTGTTGGCTGTCAAAACGTAAAGTGGTCAGCACATCTGGCCTGAAATTGCATCTGTTGGAGTGTTTAGTGTTAGACCTTTTTGTAAAAGACATCTCACTGTAGGGCTGCATTAGTTAGAAACATATACTGAGTCGGACACAAGCTCTTTCTTATCCAAATATTTCTCTTGTGAGGTTAAAACAAGACATTGGTAACTAGGTGCTTGTGTTGTATTTTGCTGCAGTGCAACCCTCAATGCCCTCAGTCCAACACTCCACTTTGGAATCAAGCTTGTAAGTAAATGAATAGCATCTTCTCTGGAAATTGCTGCAGTGTTACAGGAGTAGATGTAATGAAAATTTACAAATTGTTTCCGTGAGCAATCAGAATAGGGAAAGGGCAGTGGCATTTAGCCCTTGTGGTTTTAATCATGGTGAAACAATAAGCCTCCCAACTGTCAGAAGATCTTGATAGACTACAGCTCAACACTGCACAGCACAGCAGGTACTCTGTTTCCTTCTTTCCACCTTGTCTTTGTTACATAATAATGCATCCTTCCTGTAATTAACTTTTTTGTTTCTTAGTATGCAAGACGATTTTATGTCTTGGGCAATGAATGGAGAACGCGAACTCACCACATGTTCTTGGGTTGTTGGACTGTGGTGATACTTGATACACTGTTTGAGATTCGTGAATTGAAACTCTGTTCCACTTCATTTCTCTTAATAGTCCTGTGTACTCCTGTGATTAATTGGAGGATGATAAATGAAATGTTAATTCTTCATATTCCCTAGGGTTGGCTGGCCATAGTGGGGTAGATACTTAATACACAAACTGAATATGTGGACTGATCCGTCCCGTTATTCAGCTTCCCTTTGGGTAATAGTTGTTTAATGCAGAACTTTACGGTTTTTGTCATTTGCTGAGGCAGCTCAGGTAAAAATCCACCCTAAAATGGAAATCACGTAAGTCAACCCCATAACTGTAGTACTATGCAGTTTTACCATAGTGATGCAGATTAGAGCCGTAGTTATCCAGAACTCTAAAAAGGCTCAAGGTCATGGGAATAACATATGTGGATTCTGTTGTTAGGGTGAATTTTCCCTTGTAAACCCCCCCCCCCCTCGTCACCTCACGAGAAGAGCTGCTGACATCTAACATGTTATGATTGGAATTAGGCTCTCTAAAGATGATTTATTAATTGCTTTACCATGTGTGGAGCACACTGTGAATAAGGAGCTGGATGTTTAAACAGGAGGGAGATGATGAGAGCTCCCCCTGTTCTAGCTGTTAGGTAAAAAAAAAAAAAAAAAAAAAATACAGGCCAAGGTCAGCCCCTCAGTCCAGCTTGGTTATTAGTTTATCGTAATTGCCTTTGGTGTTTATACTTTGTTGACTGTTAGCTGGATATTAAACTGTCTTCAGCTTTTTCTTGTCAGCGGGATGCAGTTCATCTCTAAAGCTATTTAGTGGCAGCAAGTCGTCTGATGGATCTTTCAGAATGTCTTTTTAATTGCTGCGTGTTTACCCCAGGACATCCGATCCAGCTGTTTTGCTTAGGTTGAATCAGTAAGCAATAATGATTTATTGAAGAGTAAAGCTGATGTGAATCTACCTGAGAAATGACCACTGTGTCTCGATGGACCTTAATCTTAGCAGCTGTGTTGGAGCAGAGTTTTTTAGGCAAATTAATAATTGTGTTGTTGTAATAAATGAATTGAAATGGCCCATCTCATTTTCCCCTTCTGAAGTGGCTGTGCAAAAAGTAATTTGTTTTTTCTTTTTTGTGCTAAGTTATCAGTTAGCATTTTCTTCAATAGCTCAATGTGCTTGTTTTAACATGACTCCAAATAAACATCCAGATATATGACAAGGTCGATTTTAGTTGCAGGATTCTTGCCGGCATACAGTTTCTCAGGGGACTCTAAAGGAGTTAGTAATCACTGCAGCAGACGTTTTATTTTTCAGTCTTCAGTCATCTATTTAGGTAAACAGAGGAGAGATGTGCATGTTGTTTGCCAGTTGGAGTCAACACGTGTTCGAANNNNCAAGAGCAGCCAGCCAGCTGTTCTGCCACTGGTACTGCTACACAGTTGACCCTGAATAGAAGACATCATGAGGTTCTTATAGGAACTATAATGCTTTTATTTTGTTGCAAAATAATTTACTGAAAGTATGCAGTCAAGTATCAAGCCCCCGAATGCTCATACTAAGTGCATGGCGCCGCAGTCCTGGATATACTCCATTTAAGGTTTCCCTTGAGTCAGTTTATGAAGAGCCGCTGAACATATTACAAGTTAAGTTGTTTTAGTTACTACTTTTCATCCCATAACAATATTAATTACAACTGCCTTAATACTGTTGTTAGGGTCCTTTTGAAAAACACTGAAATGAAGAAAAAGACTATGTTCATTCCTCAAAAAGTTCCTTGAGAAACTGTATCAGGGGAACAGAACTGTTTGATGTGATCCCCTCTTTAGTCCACTACAGTAAGGTTTTCTGTTCCAGGATACATACTGTTCTGAAGCCCACAGTGTGTACTCCAGCCATGCATTCAAAAATATAAGTTAGCAGTTTACATGTCCAGAGTGTGGTTGTTTAAAATACTGTTATAAGATTAAATGACCCGATGTGCTGGATGTATGGAATATTGATGTAGAGCGGTGTTTTGTTCTGCCTGATTATAACCTGGCGAGAGCAGTCTTTTTCTGTGCCTATTGATTATCATAGTTTTCCACTGGAGCTATTGATTTCCCCACAGAAATCACCTCAGGGAGTTACTGAAAATCATAATCCACTGGAAGAAAATCATTTTCAGAGTTTTTAGCAGTTCAAAGCCTCCTCATAACAATTGCACTAGCTAGATGTCCCTGCTTTCAATTGGCCATTTGAACGCATGCCTGGCACTTTTATGATGTAAAGAGAGTGTTATGTTGTTTTGTTACCACATTCAGCCTAGCTACAGTTTCGTACTAATCAAGGGGGACTTTCCTTCAGGCTTTTGTAAGGTGCCTGTTAATGTGTAGGCAAATGTACAGAGACACTCAGAGCCAGTTCACTGCAGATCATTTCCCCAGAAAGCACTGAGGGCAAGGTGATATCATACCGGGGCTGTGGGGCTGCCCAGCTCGAATCTCAGGACCAATATCCACTCAGCTCCATTTGGCAACAAAATATTTCTCTCTGTCACTCTTTCTTTCTGGCTTTGGTCATTGCACATGTTAAATATACGGGGTGCATGTTACAAGACACCACTGACTCTCAGAACCAGCACTGGCTGAATTGGACCAAAGCCAGTACCGGTGGATGACAGAGACTTTGACTATGAGCACAGCACATGGTAAAAGATATTATGAGACTTTCACATTACTAAACACACACGTCTGCTCACATAAGAAATGATATTACTCTTTGTATTGGTGTGTTGTTTTTACTGGCATATAATGTGCAAACTTATTGCGTTAGTATTCATTCTCGAGCCTCGTCAAGGTGTTTTTTTGGTACTAAAAGTGCTTTCTTCAGAATTTGCCTTTTTCATAATTTTATTGCTGTGGTTGGCTCATAAGACACTTAATATCTCTGGTCTGTCCATTAGGCTCTTTGTTGCTGGTCAGAGTATATGGTCCGACTAAATATTCTGTTGGATAGACTATAGAGGCTAAGGTTTTTGACTTCATTTTTAAAAACTAAACACAAGACTGGTCATTTAACTCACACCACTGGTTTGTTTGAATGTTGCTTGGTAACAACATCACAGATGTGTTAATGGTTGTCTTTGTGTAATTATCCTTTACAAGAAAGGCTGTGAAACGACGACTTTAAAAACAAGTTGTTTCTCCTCAGTTTGAGGTCAATTTCTGTCTGCCCGCACAATTACACCACAAATTGGTTCACATAAAACTAGCCTCTAAGTATTTTCTTTATTTGTCCCTAATGAATGTTCTTGTTGGCAGCAGCACTGTGTTTCTGATCGAGAGCCTCCCAAGTCCCGAGCTTCTCATTGTTCTCTAACATCTACCAGAGTAATGATCTCACTGGCTTTCCTTTTCAATCCTAAAATTAGCCGTTGGCGCTCAGAGAACATACATCTTTTACTGAGAAACCTATCCTGCAAGCTGGCTGTGCATCTTTAGGTTAAAATGGTTGTCTTAGTTCCTGTCTGCTAGTGGTCTGGATGATGGGATTAGATGTAATTCTCCTGTTTACCAGGAGGATCAGAAAGAGAAAGAGAGAAATGGAAACAATTGCATTGTTCTTGCTGTAAATCTGCAAGGTATAAGACAATATCTGGTGGTGGTCAGGGCTGTGGGCTTCACAAATATTTTACCGTATTGATGGCTTTTCTGTGATCTCAACCGTAGCATGTCAGCTAAAAATAAAAAAGGGGGAGGTTGGGCACAGGAAAGAAAACCCAGGTTTCATGGTTGAAACACATATATTCTGGAAAGACAAAGATTAATATATTTTGGAGAAAGAATCATATATTCACATGTATAAAAGAGAGAGAAAGAACTGATGAGAGGACCTAAGGCAGAACTACACAATCACACATAACTATAATCTTAGCCCAAGTAGCCTGATGGAAGTCAGGCAGGTTTTTATTGGCTGCTGTGCGCTTTTCAGAAGGGGATAATATTTTCATTGTGGAGTTATTTATATAGTTTAATTTTTCTGGTAAAGTCAATAATTTATCAAGGTAATGATGGTTGGAGTGGGGAAAGAAAACAAGAAAAAGGAGGAATAATGAGATAGGAGGCCTCCCCAGAGAAGAATGGTTGTAGTCCACAGGGGAACTCTACTCACTAAATTAGAGGGTCTCAGGCCTCTGCACACCAATGAGCCCATACAGACCTCTTACTAAGTTCCAGGACAGAAAGAACAGTCCGTGGGGAATGGATTTGTCCTCATGAATCCCTTTGCTGCTTTCATGAATGATAAGGGTATTAGGCATTGTGGATGTTGGCTGAGGTTTTTGAGGTTGAAGTTAGGGGAGCAGAGAGGGAAGTCGGGGTTGAGTTGTGGTTCCTCAGACATGGTGGGGATAAGTGCACAGGCTGGAGGGGGCTCAGTTCAGATGACAGAGAAACTGGTGGGTGGCCGGAACCTGGGCTGAGATGATTTCACAAGGGACGTTACAAAGGTTCTTGATGTCACACTGAGAAGATGTTTTTTTTTGTTCGTTTTTTTCCATTCTGTATGTGTTGTGTCATGATCTGGCTGGCTGAAGCCCTCCTCACTCCTTTCCTGTCCTCCTTTTAGATTAGTATCTCAGCTGCATAGATTTGATTGCCATGCTGAGTACAATCACTTTGAACGCTGATGATAATGATGACAAAAGTGATGAAGATTGCAATAAGAAGTGTGTATTTTTATCACTTTTCTTCTTACCAGAGACATCAAAGTCTTTTTCCATATGCCTAATTTGAGTCTTTCTGTCATAACTGCCTTAAATGGTTCAGGGACTTCTTAAAGCACCGCTGGCAGAAAGAGTTGTCATTCAGTGTGTACATAGATGCAGTGTGTGCAGTGAAGTAGAAGATAAAGGGGCAAGATAAAACTTCATAAAACATGAAGTCCTCTTGCCACACCCTCACCTCCATTCCTCACCCGTTCTGTCAGCCTGGACACAAGACCACTTTTTTCAAGGCGGCTTCAATAATTCCATAACAAATGGAGTCACGTAAATATTTAAATAAATACCGACTTGCATCCAAAACAAATAGGCGGGCAGGTTTATTAAAGTGCCCGATTGCTGCCTTTGCACGCAGCTGTAACAGAATATACAACACTTCAACTCACTGTAAACCATTTGTAATAGGGAACATACCAGAAAGATAGCAGGCAGCAGGGGGAAATGCCGAGATCACTCAATGGGGCCGTTTTTATTGTGAACTCGCTCAACCACTCTGGAAGGACAAGTGGATACAGA
>JAQQZW010000023.1:23208036-23220062 GCA_029814745.1 Zanclus cornutus | reverse complement strand
GTCAGGAGTGAAATTAGTACAGTAGAACATGGTATTACAGCTTTATTCCATTACGTCAACACAGAGCTGCCTTGTCATTTTGGCAAATCAAGAAATGAATATAATCCCATATTAGATAAATGTAAACAAATTACATCATTCAGTCCTCCTTGTTAATGTGCTCTGGTGGTAGGAAATTGAAACATGAAACATCATCAGCACAAGATGAATGACTTTGGTCTTTTAATCCTGTACAAATCATTTGAACCATAAAATGTTTAAGATTTAAATTGTTTGAGATGGAGATTTTTTTTCTTGTTTATTGGCGAGCATCAGTTAACACTATTAGAGTCCTTTATTTATTTCACTATATGAAACTTTGATATAAATAACTCCTGTTCTGTTTCAGGTCTTCCAAGTTGTCCTTTAGAGTCCTTCTGAGTGAAGCCAGTGTGGTGTTGAGTGATGACATCACCAGTCCCTCCGGTTCTGTGGAGCTGCTGAGACTCACGCTGACCAAGCTGCTCCTGAGTCTGGCTCCTGCACCCAGCTCCCTGCCCCCGGAGCTGGCAGTTGACTCTGGCATGGATGCAGCACCCATCTCTGTTCTGGTGCCTGACGCCTCTCTGATTGAGGTCTACTGCTCCAGTCTGCAAGTAGACAACCAGCTTTATAACAGAGCAAGTTTCCACTTCCCCGTGCTGCTGTGCCAGGATCAGAGAGGGGGAGCCGAGCCCGGGGGTCCTTGGAGCAGCGAAGCCAACCCCAGTCAGTCTCCTGAAGCCCTGGAGGAGTTCAAACGCTCGTGTTTCCTGCAGCTGAGGATGGTGCTGGCTGGGGACAGATGTACAGTGGAGGAGGTTGGAGTCAAACTTTTGTCTTTGTATTTGCAATTTCTTGATTTGGGCAGACCTTCTGAATTTTTTCAGCACACTACTGCTATTAAAAGCATTAGTAACTGGCACTACTACCTCTGTCACCCCTGCAATAACATAGTACACCCTAGTAACCATGTAGTACTTTCTAGCAACCATCTAAGCCCCTAAGAAAATTATAGGACCAGTGTGTAGGATTAGGTGGCATCTAGTGGTGAGGTAACAAATTGCAACCAACTGAACATCCCTCCAGACACCCTCACTTTTCAAGTGTATAGGACAGGGGTGACCAAATTTGTTTTTGGGCTATATGCAGACAAATATAAGGAGTGATGGCTCAGATTACATCACAAGTGAATAATGCAGAAATTTTTAACAGCCTCAGCTACATTGTCATGAGCCTTCCTGCATATAATGGAAACCATACCATTCTTTTCCCAGTCATTGCTGGAGATCCATCCGTTGTAATTCCACACTGCTTGTCCCAAGGCAGTCTCAGATCATTGATCGCAGCGGACACCCCTTCAGAAATATCCTTGCCAGGCCTCTGAGATCAAGCAGTTCCTCCCTGATGCTAAAGTTGTTGTCAACTTCCTGCAAGGACACTTCGCTGTGTCCTTGGAATCTGTGCTCTGGTCACAGGCAATAAAGAAAAAATCAAAGGCACTAGCTTTACCTGACACTTTCTCTTAGCCGGCCACCTGTTTTTCTTGACATGATGACGATGTTTAATTCTTGAATTTTCATAGGTTACATTGTCCCAGCAACTTCAGTAAGGCGCTCTTTCATAAAGTCACCAGCAATTAGTTTAGTTATGTCATAGCTATCTGTTGTAGTTCTCTGTTTTTTTTTGTTAGACTGAGAAATCTGTTGTTTTTGAGCTAACAGGCTAGCTGCCAGTTTTTTGATCTTCCACTTGGGTTCTGTACCAGTGTACAAAGTGTGGGACTGATATTTAGTTCATAGTGCCTTTTAACTTTATACTCTTGAACTTGCAAATAAAACAAACACACTTTCCCTTTTCGTCTTTAAAAAAAGTAATCGTTTTCTAGATGTTTCTGAAATTTTTGGCACCTACTCACTATTTTTGATTTTTGAGTTAACTGAGTTTCAGATGGATTTTTTTCATTGGCTGGTAGGTAAAGGGTCAAACAGTTGTTTAAAATTTCAGCAAATCCCTCTAGTGTTCAAGTATGACAGGGTTTGCTACTAGTTGCTCAAAGTGACAGTGGCATGTAGATGATTGAAGTAGGATGTGCAATTACATACAGTGCAGTTTATCAGAAATATGCTCAAGCTGTGTTCAAGTGTATTTTTAAAAATTCACCAACTGTGAACCATCACTGGCTTATAAAAGGCCTGTAGGTCATAGCTTTGCCACCCCTGGTGTTGGAGAGCCTACAGTGGCTGTGAAACTCATGGAAAACATGAAAGGCCTTATCTAGAATCAGTGTTTGGTTTGTCCATTCAGGGCTACTGTAGAAACAGTTGGCAGTTGGACATGGCGGACTCTTGGTTTTGGTCATGGGCTTTAATATTAATCACAAGATGTTGTGTCTTTTGGTTCATGATGTAACAATCAGTAACATACTGATAATTCAACAGTAAGTTGCTGCATTTTCTCATTGCAAGAAAAGACAAAATTCCCTGGACATTTAAAGCATTGTGTGCTTTTCCCTCAGGTCACCTTCCAGCTCCAACCTGCAAGAGTCTACCTTGAAGACACTTTTGTCTACTACATTAAAACTCTGTTCCACACTTACATCCCTGATTGTGCCATGGCCTCTGCCTCAGCCACAGCAGAGACTCAGAGGAGTAGAGAGCCCACATCAGCTCCCATCCTCCCAGAACAGGTGCATATTCATAACATAATGTTTTTGTTTGGATACATTTGTGCTGCAAGTTTCCGTTACTCCCTTATATCAATACTAAAACCGGTACATTTCCTCCAGGTGCTTCAGTCAGTGCAGGCTTTGGTTCACCCTGTGCGGCTGCGGAGGCTGACCATCCAGCCAGTCAACCTGTTGGTCAGCATCCACGCCTCCCTGAAGTTGTACATCGCGTCAGACCACACTCCTCTCTCCTTCTCCCTGTTTGAGAGGGGGCCGCTGTGCACCACAGCTAGACAGCTGGTCCACGCTCTGGCCATGCACTATGCTGCAGGAGCCCTCTTCAGAGCCGGTACGTGGTGGAAGAAGGGAGTCTCACAATTTTTTTTGCTCTTAAATGCCTCACATTCACTGGCTGTCAAACCATAGAGCAAATGGTCCTGCAAACCAGATTGTGTTTCATATATTGACACTAGACTGATTATCTTTGTATACATTATTTTTCTATTCACTCCGCAGGGACACAGATTTACAACCTGTATCAGATAGGCTCATACTCATATGCACTCGGTTTAGATAAACATGGACAGAAAAATAACAGGATTTGTGCTCAAGTGAGAAGTTACGCAGTTTATTCTGACTAAGTCTAGTGTTGATGTTTAAAATGATTGCACCCGATGGCTCCCATTGCTTTGTGGCATAAAGTGCAGTAAAACTGTAGAACTCCAGGAAGCAAAATCTGAATCACCAAAGACTCAAAAAAGATTTAGATTCTCTCATTGTCATAATTTACCATTTAATCATGAGCTTTGACTGATGACTCGTGCATAGGCAGTTTGTTGTAAATCAGGTCTAAGTCTGACTTATCAGGCCCGACAAAGGCTCTGTACCTCCCTCCTGCGTTGTCCTCCTGTCTAGTCAAAGCCTCCACACATGTTTTAATTTAACACAGTCATTTCCACATCAGAAATCACCGTTCTGTACGGACGCTTCCTTCCCGCTGTCTCTCGTTAGAGCCCTCATTTCTGCTCGTATTTCAACACGTCACCTCACCGCGTTTTCCTCATCCTGAGTCATCATGGAGTGAGGGGCACCAGGAAGCAATGCATTCTGGGACTGATTAGTACTAGGATGTACAGTACTACAATCACACATACAGCCACAGGCGTAAATCCATGCACATACATATGTGCAAAAACTTAAGAACATATGGATGTTAAAAGGGAACACTCTCTATGCATACGCTCTATGCATAGTATATGTGGGTGTGTGTGTGTGTTTAAAAGCATGACTCAGCCCTGTAAACATCAGCTCCTGTCAGGACTTTATGCTTTACTAAAACCACAACTGGGAGAGCATGTGAAGCAGAAATGACCACTAGGCCCCACTGGAGTTGGTTTCCTACCATTAGAGTCCATCAGTCAAGTGCAAATTGACGGAGAGTAAGAGCAGCGCGGGGTCGGGCGTCTCGAGAAATGGCTGTTTGATTTTTGTGATGCAATTGTCAGTGCATAAATATCAATGAGCCGTGCCATCTGAGGGGACTCTCTGGTTGAATGAGAGAGGTGAGATAGTAGGAGGCTGTAAATCTTACTATGGCACATGTATGATTTCATGCAGGAGTGTGTCTGTCTGTGTGCTGGAGTGAATAATGTGTGTGCGTGCGTGTGTTTGTGAATCGGACAAGAGTTCTGATAGAATGACCACAATGCTGCTCATATAATCATGATGTAAGATCATTTTGTAAGTTATTCTGTGAAATGTTTGGATTGGGAGAGCCTCCCACTTTAAACTGCTTTTGGCGACTGCAGGATAGTGAAAGTGAGTTTACTCAAGGGGCTTTTATGTGGAATGTTCCTCCGAAGAGCAGGTGTTCCAGATGTATTTCTATTGAATACAAAACTAATTTTAGCAGTCTAAAAAAATTACTGTGGGATTATGCAGTATGTTCTGAACATTGTGTATTATAACACCATTGTGGCTCCCTTTCAAAAATAATACAGTTAACATTTATTTATTTAGATATTTGCTCCCAGTCCAAGTTTTTCTTTTATAGCTAAAGTGAGAAGAGAAAAGTCCCTTCATCTGCCTCTCCAAAGAAGGCTGGTTAGCAACTGTAGTATAGAGTAAAAGGAGACTGACAGCACTCTGAAACAGTTTTTAAAACTTCTATTCTTACTGGCTACTCATCGTGAAAAGAAAAAAGACAAATTTCTGGCACGACTTCTTAATGATGCAAGATCCCTCAGTATGACATTATTACACACAGTACAGGAATAATTACAATAATATAACAGACATCATTTGACTGACTCAGGCTGGGTGGTGGGATCTCTGGAGATCCTGGGCAGCCCTGCCAGTCTGGTGCGGAGCATCGGGAACGGCGTGTCCGACTTCTTCCGGTTGCCGTACGAGTGCCTTACCCGCGGGCCTGGAGCCTTCGTCAGCGGGGTGTCCAGAGGGACAACCTCCTTTGTCAAACACATCTCAAAAGGTAACCTAGATGTTCATTGTGTTTTTGTTCATTTAACCATGCAAAAAGATTCATCTTTTTGCAGACACAATAGTATTAGTGGATTAAAAATACAGTAGGGAAAAGCTAAATTTAAATCTTCTCCCAGAAGGGTAGAGCACATACATTATTTGATAAACACTGGTCATTGTCATAATGCATTGATGACAAGCACAACATTTATTAAACAGCTTTATTATGCTGCATTTATAGCTGTATTCTGAACTGTTTCGGTTTTTGGCAGACAGCACATGAATCATGGTTACCTGTAAAGAAAGTAGAACAGCAGTTACTGTGTAGCTCCAGACTTGTCTGTCCCCATGTGTGCAGAAGTGTTAAAGTATCTTTAAGCAAGAAACTTGATTAATTCTCCAAACAAATACATTTAGAGCAGAAACTCTCTGCTTTATTCTTAGAATGATTCATTTGAAATGACCGTTGCCTCCTCTGTGCCCCTACCAGCCGGGGTCATAAAGTAACTTTATACTCTAATCACTGAAAATGAACATGTTACATTTGTGTCCAGGTACACTAACGTCCATCACCAACTTGGCGACAAGCCTGGCCAGGAACATGGACCGTCTGTCTCTGGATGAAGAGCACTACACCAGGCAGGAGGAGTGGAGACGGCAGCTACCAGAGAGCCTCGGAGACGGGCTGAGGCAGGGGCTGTCGCGACTCGGCATCAGCTTGTTAGGTATGTGGGGATGCACTCATGCACACACACACACACACACAGAAGACACACTGAAATGCCTCTCTTTTACTCATTATTTTCACATTTAAGGCTTTTGCAACTTCTTAGGCAGGAATCCAGTAGACCTTTGCATTAATATTTGGGGTTCTTTTTGTCATAAATCCTAAATATCAGAATCTAGTGGAATTGTCCAAATCTATTCTTAGTGCTGCTGCTGTCTTTCCAAATACTTACTATTAGGCATCTTCTCAATAACACAAAGTCACTGGAATTTTGGTAGAAAGTTCTCCAGATTTTTTTAAAACAAAAAAGTTTACAAACGCAATGTTGAAACAACAGCAAAAAGAAGCATTGCAAGTAATAAATCAACCCCAAAAAATATTATGTTTGAAACTAGCATTAAATTTATTGAAATTTTTATTTTGTGTTATTACTTTTCATCATTAAGCTCAATGTAAGATCTCTCTTTCAAGACATAATACTATCACATATCACTCTTATGGAAAGTTGCCCACACACATTTCATCTGTTGTCCATTGGCATTAACTCAAAGAAGCGCACACACCATGGCGTGCACAATTACAGCAAGCTATGAGACAGCACAGCAGGGACTCAATAAACACCCAGAGGGCAGTAAAAGTCCAGTCTGTCTCAAATCAGACTCAGAGACACAGAGCATATCGTTGCTGAGACCAAACAGCTGCTCGCATCACTCTGGGTTACAGTGGATTATAATTCCTGAGATGCACTGTCAATCACAGTATCTGTGTCATAAATAAAATGCAGGGGCAGACATTTTCTGTGGGGCTAAAGCAAGTCTGATTCCTGCCAGTCCCATTTGTGACACTGAATTCAGTATGTCTCACTCTGCTTCCCGTGAAATCACTATGAGGGCATGCCTCCTTTTTGTCCCATAAAGAGGTCTTGAATTCTGTGTGCATCTCGAATTGTGAAATCGTAAATCTCCTTCATTCAGTACTTTTTAAACAAAGCACCATAATGAAGAACAACAACCTTTTCCTTGTTCTTTCAGGAGCAATCGCGGGCATTGTGGACCAGCCCATGCAGAACTTCCAGAGGAGCTGGGACATGCAGAGCTCAGCTGGCAGCAAGGCTAAAGGGGTCATCTCTGGAGTGGGGAAAGGCATTGTGGGGGTTTTCACTAAGCCCATCGGAGGAGCAGCTGAACTGGTGTCCCAGACTGGATATGGTCAGTTCAACATGGTCAGAAATGACAGCATGGGCCTGTTTCAGAAGCTGTGTTGCAGGGCTTTTTTTTTTTTTTTTTTTTTACAAAAAACATTTTGGGTGATTGAAGTGCTGGTCATTAAAGCTCGATTAGTTTTGTTTATTTTAATAGCCTCCTTACTTTTCCCATTGTCCACAAACACCCCACACATCGGGAAATGAAAGCATAATTAGAACGTAATTCTTGTGAACAACTCAAACATGACTAATTTGTTCAGGACACCTTCTGATAGTTTAAGAACTTCTAGAACCATAGAAAGCTTATAGGTTTTTTACATTGTCATGTTTGGCAACAAGCTCTATCATTTCATGGAGAAACATTTAGCAGGGAGTGTGTGTTTGAAATGTTTTTTTTTAACTTAACCTAAAGTCATTCACATAGCATTGGCAAAAGAATGAAAAATGTACATCCTTAACACACAAGCACATTCTCACTGCCACACAGCAGTAAACTGAAGTGTAAAGAGAGATGTGGCTGTGCAGCAAGGTCTCAAGTTTAACACAACTCGACAATAGGTCTTATGTACAAAGTTCCAAGGAGTCTTAGGCAGCAATATTTTAATAAACACATATATGGAATATTTATTGTGTCAGGAAAATCATAAATCCATCAGTTGCTAGACAGTCTCTCTCCTTCGCTCTACTTGGTACCAGTCAGAAGCCAAGTGTTCACTAGACCAGACCTACAGTAGTGCAGGACCCATGAACTGCTGAAGGACCCACTGTGACTCAAACACATACACACACACTTATATGCCTAATCACACATTCACAAACACTTGTTTATATGGCTAGTTCGGCTCTTTAGGGTTTAGATAGGGATGGGATGGTGAGGAGTGGGTCAGAGGGTGGTGTGTTGCAGGTCTGTGTAAGAGCAATGACTCCCCAGGGTCTGGCTCTGATCTGCCTGACCTTCTGAGCTCAGTAGAACACAAACACAAACACACACACACAGAAACTTATGAATATACACATGGCTCCACATGGATGCTTGTGGGTGCACATGCTGCAGTACACAGGTACCAGCATGAGCATTGACATTCACTCTGAGGCAGAAACAAACTCAAATCTGCTGGTAATATATTCAGGTCAACTTCATTGATTTGTGTCACACTCCGTCCTGTCTGATTAAACGCGTGGATATACCTACAAACACACACACACGCACACACGCAAACAGGCACTCAAGTGTTGAGCAGCATTGCGGAGTACCACTGCAGTGACCTCATTAATGGATCTCACTGTGTTCTTTATGGCTCTGTTTTAACTACTTAATGACTTCACTGGCCTGCTGCTGCTGCTGCTGCTGACAGCTAGAGTGGGATAAAGGAAAAGTGACCACACTCATGAACTCACTCTGTCATGTACACACAGAGCCATCCTGATTATGGGGGTTTTTTTGTTTTTTGTTTTTGTATGAGATCATGACTCACATGATAACAGAAACAATCCTTTTCCATCAAATGAAGAAATGAATGCATCAGTCTGCAAATGCATATTGTATTTAAATGCGTTTACATATTTCACAACATTGTCAAACATACAGGACAAAATTTCTCTGTTTGTTAAACTGACTGTCATTGTCTCCATGTCTCCTAACAGGGATCCTTCATGGAGCAGGACTGTGGCAGCTTCCTAAACAACTGTACCTGCCCACAGAGGAGAAGTCAGCTCAGGCCCCAAACAGCCACCTAAAATATGTCTGGTATGACCACTGGAGCCATTCATTCTTCCTGCAGGCTCCTCCTTTACTTTCATCCAGCTATTCTTTAGAAGTGGGACATGTGTTCTCGCCTTTGCTTTTCTTGGACTTTCTCCAGCATATGCTGCTCTTTTCCCCCTTACCTCTCATCATTTTGCTGTCTTGTTTTTTAAAAAAAAGCCTTGGAGAGTTCATTACCCACTTTCCAAAAAAAGAGTCTGGAAAGCTGTTTGACCTTGATCCCACACATGGTAGCCAGCCTGCCCTCCCTTGTTCTCATCGAGCCATGTTAAAAGGTTTTTATAAGCACTCTGCCAAATCCGCCAGCTAGAAATTGTTCTTGTTGGTTAACTATGAGTATATCCAGAGATGTTTCCCAGTGCCATCAGATGGAAGAGGAACACCTTCCTTTGTGTGCTGGAATGGTTTGGAGGTTGGGAGAGACTCAGTTTACAAAGATTGCACGTTGCGCCAAGCAGAGGGTTACCTTTGGGTCTAGCGTTGTTTAAAAAAAAAAAAAAAAAAAGGCTTGAAGCGGTGCCACGACAATAGTACCGCATCACATCTGAGTGTTTCAAAGATTCCAGTATGCTCTCTCTTTGGAACACTGAATATTATAAAAATTTATAAGAGGCCTCTGTCTCCAGAAGGTTATCAGAAGCTGTAGAAACAGCATTTATGGTATTTTGTAATGAATTTTCCGCAATTAAGTTTGGTTTCCATAGCTATCAAACATTTATTGTAAAAGCAGTCGACCGTCAACTGCCATTAGGAAAAGGCCTTATTTAAGATACAATATTTCTTTAGGACGTTCCACTCTAGTTGTCATCACCCGAGGGGTTAGCAGTATGTTGTACTTCCATTAGAGGAAGATGAAAATCTCTCCTGTGGTTTTATTCATGCTGCATTGCTGTCAAACTGGTTTCCATCAGGCATCCGTCAATTACTTTTTACTACTACAGGTAGCCCAGACACTTGAGGGGTCAGATTGTTTGAGCAGAGTAACACTGAGCAGAACCAAAGTGTCCCTACTGTGGCTGCTTCAACATCTGCTCTGTAATTTGAACACCTGCCTTCCAAAGTAAACACACAGTCAGAGAAACATGACTGAAGACTTAAATGCTGCACACGTATTTTTCTATTGAACATGTGTGTAATAGGAACCACACAGAGAACATTAAGAAGTATAAATTACAGGATGTCTGGAGCCACGTATGTTCACTTGTTTGTGTGCTGAGGTTAGTTGGGCACTTTGTGTAGTCTTGTGTTTACAGGAAGAAATGCATATCTCAAGTTTGGGGGCCTGTAAGTATGTGAGTGTGCGCAAATAATCCATGCACTCAGGGGAAGTAATGGGATTGTTGCCTATAGTGCATGTGTTGATTAAGCATGAAATTAGAAAGGCCTTTTTTTAAGATTTGCTTATACGCAAATTTCTTTCTAAATAAATGGTGTAATGTGTGTGTGTGTATAGTAGTAAGTTTATAGCATTCTTCCATCCATTCCTGTTTTGCTCGCTGTTCACAGGAAGATGCTCCAGTCTCTGGGGCGGCCGGAGCTCCACATGGCCCTGGAGGTGACCATTGTGAGTGGGTCAGGTCAGGAGCATGCTGGCTGTCTCCTCCTCACCTCTGAGGTGCTGTTTGTGGTCAGCCTCAGTGAGGACACCCAGCAGCAGGCCTTCCCCATCACAGAGGTAACTGACAGTTGTCAGGAAGAAAAGAAAAGAAAATGTGTTCATGTATAATTTCACTGTTTCTGTCGCAGGTCAAATCCAACTATTATTTTATTGTGAAAGCAAAGTTACTTAATTCCGGAGCCATTTTGAAACTTTGGTTTGGACATAAATGCACACTTTATTCACAAAAGACAATTAACAAAAAGGTTTTTACAATGTAGCCTTTCTACTGTCTTATTGACCACCACAATGTCAAGATAATGTCGTGTTTACCATCTATTCTATTAAAATAAGAAACACGGGGGAGTTTATGCTCTTTATATGTAGCATACAAAGTAAATCATTAAGCTAACATTAGTGATTAACTGACGCTAACGGTCATATTTTATGGACCAGAGCTGTCTGAAATTCCTCCTTCTACAATACCTTTTATTATAGACACCCGACAGTTTACTCAGAAAGAGGCAGTGAAAGGTTTTTGACACTTACAAATCATTACTTTATGTCATCACTCACAGGTTTAGAGTGTAAAATGAGGAGCATTGCATTGTGGGATTGTTAGCAAATATTGTAATCAGATAAGCTAACTCTTTTCCCTAACTTTTCCCCTTACAGCTAAGTCTCCTCATGGCTGTTTCAGTAGGTAGTTTGAAGACTGCTCAGTGTATTTAAAGACAAAAAAAACCCCTAAAACACTAACCCACTGAAATTTGTTGGTTTCTCAAAATAAGCTAACTGTTAGCGTACAGTGTTTGAGCTGAGCAAGTGTGAGCATACATGTAAAGCAAGTGTTAGCATATGGCTTTCTACATTTTGAAAATTATCACTACAAATATTTAATATCTAACCTTAGCCAATTTTGCCACCTAACAAAAAGTCTTTGATATATGATAATGAAAGGCCTAATTTTAATCATCTGTACTTTTAGGTTTTAACTTGCTCTAATGTTACTATTAGCGCCTTCTCTAAGGCACAGAATGAACTGAGTCAGTTTATTATGTCTGGTTTAGCAGGTAGCCCACAAAAATGTGGAGCTTCTGCAGGGGAAGAGGAAATATGTGGGACCTCTGACTGGAGCCTTACATCAAAAAGGAAACAGCAGTAACTCACTGTCGTTTTTGATATGTCTGAATCTGGCATAATTTGGTAGAAGATCTGATCTGTTTATCTGCACATTTGTCTGTCAGTCTGTGTTTCAGTTTTACTCTTCTGATGTTTTCATCTAAGACAAGATTCATAAACCAACATAAAAATCTCTGTCGCTGCACATGAAAGGGCTGCTACTAAAGTAGGCCTTAAATATTTCTTTACATCTGTGTGCATCCTCAGTTCCAGCAGAGCTTTGCTGCTGTGGAGGCAAACTGAGGGAAAAGCAAGCATGAGATTAACACACTATTCTCTATGTGTACATGGAAAAGCTCTGGCCAGTTATTCAGCGTAGTCAATTGTTCGCAGGTGTGGGATGATCTTGATTGTGTGTGTGTGTGTGTGTGTGTGTGTGTGAAT
>JAQQZW010000023.1:22516969-22526977 GCA_029814745.1 Zanclus cornutus | reverse complement strand
ACCAAAGAAATTATCTAAAAGTCAGGAAAGCAGTTTATATATTCATTGAAAGGAAAATGATCATTAATTGCAGCCCTTATTTGAAGAATAATGAAGAATATACTATGCCAGATCAGTACATATTACAATTGACCCGAGCCAAAAGTAACACAATGTGACACCTTCATGATGCTTGCTTAGTGCAACCAGCAAAATTAAAAATACATTTAAAAAATGCAAATGTTCACAGTTGTCTAGCTAGAACCATGAAATGTTTCTGCATGAAAAACGACTAAAACAATTACCAAAATAGTTGTCAATTAATATTCTGCCAACTGACTGATAAATGGACGAACCGTTTCAGCTGTACTTGCATAGGTAGTTTCATATATAATAAAACCTACATTTTTATGAGCTTTTTGTATTTTTGTCTGCAAAAATCTCAATTTGTGAAGTAACTTAAGCTGTCAAGTAATTTCAGTGAAGTAAAATCACAATATTTCCATCTGAGATGTGATAGAGTAGAAGTGGCTTCAAAGAAAAGACTCAAGCAAAGCATGAGTGCTTCAAATCTGCTCCTGAGTGCAGTACTTGAGTAAATGTACTAGATTCTACCACTGGTGATTTGACTCAAGGACTTTGTTGGACTTGAAAGGAAAGTGCACATGCCAAAACCCATTTACTTGGAGAGCGCTGCTTTGAATAAAACTTTTAAATTACAGTATGCTCCATTAAGCTAGTGGCCATAGCAACATTAAAATAAAAGCAAAAACATTACACTCAGTCAAATAACATAAGAAAAGTTCAGATTCATGCTAAGTTTTCTACCTGAAACCTACAAACATTCCTTAGGGTAAACATTACAGATATGCTGCACAACGAGTAATGCAGTCTAAAGCACAGTTTTCCTTCCTTTAATATACAATTAACGTTACTGAAACCTGTCCTACATGGTTTAGCAACAACAGCAGAGAAGGGCTGAGGAATTCGCACAGATGGAAAGAGAAATAAGCTCCTGTAGAAAGCAGAAAACAGAATATAAAGCAGACAAAACAAATAAGTGTTGCCTGCAGAGGTCACAACATAATCTCAAAGGGGGAACAAAGAGGGATCTAGAGGAACAATGAGCCAGGTGAGCGTACCTGTGGGAAAAGGCTGTCCGAGGTGCGTCAGTAGTCTACAAGTTGCGAAATACACCGTGTCGAGTTCTTGAACATGTTTTCCTGCAGCAGAGGACTGAGGGAGGTGACAGCAGCGTGGCAGAGGACAAAGTGAAGGCAGAGAAGTTGAACGTCTTCACTTCAAGGCTTCGGCTCGGTGACGCAGAGGGCGTGTGCCACCCAGGCTCACATGTGAATTCCTCCGGTTGACCACACGAGGCAAGGAAAAGGCTGATTCTCGCAGTTAATGTAGACCTGAGCGCACTGACTGGTTCATCTGTGTGTGTAGTGATGTATTTGATTTACTATTCTCAAAATTAATGGAGAATTTTACTGGCATTTGGTTTATCTGCTATTTATGGAGCGCCAAACCATTTAGTTCCCCCAGAGAAACGTGTATCCCCCTTTTCTCCACTCTGATTATATATTTCCATTTTATGCCACTTTATTCTCCTCCACGAAATTGCTCTTTTTAATTCACAACAGTTACTCGAAAGCTGGTAGTTAGAAGGTATTTTCAGATTAAGAGTGACAATCAAAAATAAATTTAAAAAATGCTTATGAAAGATACCATTTTGTTTAATTAAACCAGTTATTTACAGTTTTATGGCTCATGACCCCGGCCCTTACATTAAAGCAGTGTCTGGTCGGGGCCCTTTGACACGTTTCGGATGTCTATAAACTGTCTGCAGTTGCTCCGAGGTAACATTTTCCCTCTCAGCTTCTCATCTGCTTTCATTCCAATAACAGTTTGAGGCCCAAGGACGTAAAGAAAAACAAGAGATTAGAAAATAGTTCAAAACACTAAGTTGTGTGTAAGAATTTTTCTTATTGAACTTTTTGTCGTCTCTACCCTAATAATCATCTCATGACCCCTCAGATTTATCTTGTCATTCTTTGAAGGGGGACAGCCACAGGGATTAAATCCAAAACTTTACATAAAACAGTTAAGAACAGCTCCACCTCCACCAGTTACGATGGTAAAATCCTACTTAGTTATAATGAAAAAAAAAAAAACGTCAGTCACAAGGGCTGTTTTTTGCTCAGTAAGTACTTTTATTGATGATACTTGAAGTGCATTTAGCTCTTAATACTGTCTACTGATGTACTACATTTTAACTTCAGGACTTTTAATTGCAATGGACCATTTTCATGTTATTGTATTGGTACTTTTACACAAGTAAAGAGACTTCCTCCACCACTAAAAAAGTAATTGCAGAGTTCCTTGATTGCTGAGCATCGAAATGTTTGGAGTTACCAGTAATGGGGTCCTAAAAAATTGTTTGGTCCATCCTCTGTATGGTGTGTATGTACCCTGTTTGTCTCCTCTAAGATTCCATTAAGACACACAGACAGTAGACTGGCAGCTCCATCTCGTGCCCAGAGACACTGAAACATAACCAGTACTCCTGTTCTCTGTGTTGAATTAGTTTGAGGTAATCTGCGGCACCAGGAGGTCTGGAGCCCTGTATGGCCCGTCGCCTACTTTGCTTGGTTGGTAATCCAATATGTCAGGTTACATCTCATCATCTTTGATCTTGTCTGTCACAAAACTGCAGTGAAAGTTTACTGTCCTGATACCCATACATAATGTGTGGATTCACGAAACTGGTTGATCCCCTTTAATTTAAGGGCTATATGTTTGGTGCTGCCAATCTGTTCATATGACAATCCCCAATCATTGCGGTCTTTAAAAATGTAGCGCTCACTCGCCTTGTTTAGTTTGAGACAGCACACGCACATATTGACATTTGTTATTCTGTGTTGAAAATTAACAGTGATGTTTGTTGACCCAAGCTAAACAGATGGGGAATATCCTGCTCTTGTTTTTGAAAAGGATTTGAATCTCTCTGGTCTCAGTTATGACTTGAACTCATATCTTTGTTTTACATCAGGTATTACTCATATGAAGGCAATATTACCACATAGGAAAAATACAACATGGGGTGGCCCATGATGATGTTTGTCTCATTAGGTCACTACTGCCTCTGGTGTTAAGTCACATTCAGGCTGAAATTAGTCAAAAGATGTTTTGGATGACGTTATAGCAACACTATGTACCATGAACTTTGGAGGATGGTTGATCACTGAGTCTTAAAATTCGCTCGGCCCGTGCCACCAACTCAAAGTACATACTGTAGTGCTGCTTTAAAATAAAGTAGCTATAACTCCTTGAATTTGATCCACCATGTTTTCAGGATTTCAGGAAACACCTTTCTTGGATTTTACCAAGATGGAGGCACAACAGTCACACTCCAAGTGAGTAGTCATGCTCTAGCTTGTCTCAACATCTAAACTTGCTTGTAGATTTTGTGATGAAAGTGAGTCATACTGTAGTTGTGGTGTATTCACTTAAAACTCCCTGCTTACTCAATTTTAACCTGGCTGAATGTGTCACACACTTGAGAGAAACCTTTGGAGTACAGAGGAGCTCTGCTGTACTGTAATGTCATTCATATTTTATACGAAGTTCCCACTTAGTCTAAAGCTTTAACTGCTTACTTTTTTTGCTGTCCGACTTACATTTTTAAAGAAAAGATGAATCTGCACACTTGTGGCAAAGACAGGAGACATTACTTGAAAATGAGCAAACAAAAAAAAAATCTTTACTGCAATATGCAACAATAGTTGACAAATAAATTACATCTAGCACTGCATAATGTTTTACAGCATCAGCATTTGCAACAATGAAATGCAGAAAACACTGTAGTCAGTTCTTTGGCAACTAAATGCATGTGCAGACCTTTCAAAGGCCCTGTAAACTCCCCAACGGAATCCTGAACTCCAAAAGATTCTGTTATGAATCATTTTAGTTTCCAGTTTTGTTAGCTCCAGCTCCAGCGTCATGTTCAAGTGAGGGAACTCGTTTGGAGTTTCACGTAGCACTTCACAGAATCTTTCCCCTGGAACAGTAAATATATACTATTCAATATTCTCAAAGTCCGTATCAGACTTGTGAAGTTCTGTTCCCGGCATCCTCCTTCTCCTTGAACTGGTTGAGAGACGTCAGCAGATCAATCTGACGTCGTCATTTTCAAGAGCTCTGCAACAACATGATCCAAAAAGAAACATGAGACACCCAATGTCTCATCAACATCATCATATAAAGATAAACATACATGATTTCTAATTTAGCTCATTAATAAGGTTTGTTAATTGATGCATCAGCAAATATCTCCACAATGCATCAACGCAGTTTTTGTCATGAGTTACACATCAGGGATACTGATCTATTCTAAAACATTATAAAGTTTAAATGACAGCACAAATGACTGAAGATCATTTAATATGTTTCATGGGGCTCTTGCATGCTTATGCATTGATCATTACTATGGCACTTATGCTGATTAGTAAAACATCTCAAAATGAATGTGAAATTAAATGGTCTCATGTTGCAAATTGGAGCTTGCATGTTTTAGATCTGGTGAAACGGGCACCTGCTTCATTAAAGTTCCTCTCCAGACATGTTAAAAAAAATACTCTGCTATGATTAATATTTTGTTAAACATGTTTTCCTACATAAAAATATTTTTTAAAAAACTGAAAAGGGGCTGGAGGCGTATCAACTCTTTCTCCCTCACTGATGAATTCTGGATCTATAAATCGCAGGCCTCATACCTCACACACCACTGCTCCTTGGGTTAATTGTTGACTATCAAATGCATCTGAATGATAAGTATAGTTAGCATCTTTTTACTTGTTTATATTGATTGTTAGCTTGTAGCTGGCAGTGGCTGACACAGTGTTATGGGCTGCCCAACACACAACTACGGTTTCTTTTAACAATGACCACAGTGTTTTCCCAAAATTAACCAAGAAGTGTTTCTGTCTAAACTTAAACAGAACTGAGGCAAATCAGAAACTGGTCAAATTAGTTAATTTGGTGGAAGTTTTAAAGGCCACAGACAAATATTAATGTCCTGCTAATAGGATCATCAGATAAAAAATGCTCCTCTAGCAATTTTGGAAAACAACAAACTTCTTTGTCGTTTAGCACAGAGGACATTGCAGCCACTTGACTACTTGAAGACAGCTAAAAAGCTTAAGCACTCTAAACAAACAAGATCCACAAAGCCAGCCAATCCTCTGTGAAATGAAAAAGGGGGGGAGAGATCATCACCAAGTTCACAGTCTGTTATAGGTTTTTTAAACATAACAACTTTAATCCAATTACATAAAGTTGTTAGGATTCACTTTTGAGAAGATCATGTTCCTTTTGATGTATCTTATAGACAGACTGTCACTTTGGTGGACTATGTATTTACACATGTAGACATCTGAGAAAACTATAAGGTCACACATATCTGACTGCCTGACACGTGTTACCTTGTTTGTTAACTGGAAGTGGAAAAATGCAGGCTGCTGCTGAACTTTTGGACGACATCTCGTGTCAGCAGCCAATGTTCTGCTGCTGCTGCTCTGTGCTCTGCCTCTCCCTGCTGCTGTGTTAGTACCAGTTAATGAGCAGCATTCTCAAATCTGCCAGCACTCAGTGGTACAGTTGTTTCTGCTATGATTTCAGTGCAGGGTCACTCTCCTGTCTGTATCTGGTATTTTCATGTTACTTGTAAATAGAACCTGTTGTATTCTGTCAGTGTGCCACCTGATGATCTCTTCAGACTGCCTCCCTGCCCTCCAGTCTGTGTTACACCATTGTAAAGATGCCATAAGGACATACTTGGAGTGTAAAAATGAATGTACAAATAGCTGCAAAGTGCTCTCTGTAAAAACTGTGTTAGTGGTGCCTACCTCCCAACTGAGAAGCTTGACAGAACTTTATCACAAAATGCAACCATATGCTGAAACTGCTTTTAATAAGAAAAGTTATGCATCATTTCTTGGTTGTGGATTCATGTGTTACACACTAATATTTATGACTAAAGAGATCAAGCCATTATTGTTATTTGCATCTCCAGGCTGATCCATAGTATTTTTTATGCATATAGACAGCGTGATAAAAGATGTTTTTGAAACAAGCATTGAAATAACAAACAGAGAACAGTATTAAAGGATGTTTTTTTTCTGTACAGTGTTGTGATTGCCTTGCTGTAGCTTCCATCAATGTTTATTATAAATGCTTTGCAATTATGAGATCAAAAGATGTACACATACAATGTACACAACATCATGTTCCTGCTCTGAGAAGTGCTTTAATAAAACCCAATGATATATGATTTTCTTTCTTTTCCCTGTGGGCTTATTAAAAATAAAAACAGTTATTGTTCCATTTTGCTCATAGTAAATTCACCTCCAACATGACAGATCTGTGATTCATTGTTAATGCTAATTGTGAAGCACTCACTTCTTGTTCCCACAAAAACACTGAATGTGATATGACACTGGGCAGAGGTAAAACCTTCATGCTAATTGCATGCTCAGTCCTATGTTTATGTACATTGTGGCAATATCAAACAGCCGTGGGGACATATTTCATGTTATTTAATGGTAAAGTGATGGCATGCAAAAATATAAATGTGAGCTTCAGTTGAAATGACTTTTTCAGTGTTGGCCACGTTGAATAAATATAATTATTTTATTTTTGTGTGTCAATAAAAGCAAAAGTTAAAATGATAAGCTGTTTCCATATTATTGCTTGCATCAGTAGCTGAGGTACACTGTGATCCTGTGAATGATTAAAATGTCTTGATCCATTAAAAGAATAGTAACATGTCCTGAGAGGAAAACATGCCTCTCATGTGGATGCAGTGCAGGTGGGTAATTTTCAACAGGATTTGAGGAGATTGGCAGTTGGGGTGAAACCAGATTGCATCCAAGTCTTGAGAGAAAAGGATGATGGAGGAGGGATGGATGGTTAGATAGCCAGCAAAGCAGAGAGAACATGAACAGATGGTAGTTATCTAATGAAAAGAGACACTCAGTTTTGCAGAGGTGCATCCAAACACACATGAACAGTCACAAGTGCGCATTCAAACCAAAAGTAAACTAATGCTGCATGATGCCCCTGACTGCCCACAGCTCTTCAGGGGCAGAACAGTCTGTCATGAATCTGTGTAGTTTTGACGCCAAGTTGTACATTTGTGCAACCCCATGAATGTAAAGCAGTCTGCAGGTAATAAACAAAGGCTAAAATAAAAGCCGTCACCAGATTTCGTCTATGAGCATCGCCTCCAGTCTGAACAAAGCAGCATCTTCCTGAAGGTGTGTCTGAGCTCAGCACTTCGGAAGGCGTAGATGGCCGGGTCAATGAGGGCGTGGCTCATAAGCAGCACCACATGCAGCTGGAACAGCGATCGGTAACACTCACAGTAGGGGTTCGTGGGGCACACCATGATGATGACGAGGTGGACAAAAAACGGCGCCCAACACACCACGAACGCCCCAAACAGGATGGTGAGGGTCAGGGCACCTCTCATGCTGTTGCCCCGCCACCACTGATTCCGGCTCTTCCCCCTGCCGCTGGTGGGCAGAGCAGCGATGTTCCTGGCATGGATGCGTGCCAGCATGAACATGTAAACATACAGGAAGCAGATAACGGCCAAGGAGAGGACAAAGAAGACAACAAATCAGATCTTGATGAACTTAGAGGCAAAGAACCTCACCATGAGCACGGCTGATATCCCACATGTTGTCCAAATGACACCCAAGATGGCCCCTGTGCGCCGCATTGTTATGATGTTGTGGTATCGAAGTGCATGGAAGATGGTGATGTATCTGAAAGTTAAAAAATTTTTTTTATCATCCTTTCAAATTATTGTTGATATTGCAGTTTCATTTGCTTTGAACCTTCGATTTTTTTGGTCACTTGGGGGCAGCTGAAACAAGTTGTGAATGAAACATTGACATATAAACTTAAAGCTGACTTTAAGATACGGTGAACTTGTTAGCAAACAGTTGCGTATTTACACATCCTACAGACACAGAACAACATGATCATTCATTTTGAGTCATGTTTGTGTCCACCTGATATTTTCTCTCTATTAGCTCTGTGGTCTAAGGAATTTTTTTTATCTTTGGCGGCTAAATGCTCCACTTGTAATCCACCTGTGTCCATGCCATGCTGAGCGGGTGGTGTCCGGTGGGTTTTTAGGAATTTTTCTCTGAACAGCTGCCTTTGGCGTCAAAAACAACCCTTTCGAGCAGTAATAGTGAACCAAAGCAGTAAAGTTGCAGGTCGGACATAAAACAATGTGCTTAAACTCACCCTAAAGCTCCATAAAGTCAATGGGAACTGCAGATTCAGGTGATAATTCTCTGTAGGTTAATCAGTTACCCCTTACACATTGTCACATTGATATCACATTGTCATTTAAGACATTGTTATTATAAAAATATTAATTTTAGCTGCTTTAAAGTTGTACCAATCAGTATTTTCATAGTAACAAATGATTAAATGACTGTGTAGTGTGACAAACCCACAGCTCTCCCCTCAGCCCTTTAGAGTTTTTCTCTTTTTTTAGCTCATCGTTTACGGCCTAAAACTCATATTCAGCGACAGGCAGCTATTCTCATGAAAAACAAACAAACAAACAAACAAGCAAAATGCTCTGCTAAACTACAGTCTGCACAGGCCTAAAACTGATACCTAAAATCAGCCTGTACCCGCATCTTAAAAACCTGATGGCACTGAACCTCACTGGTATTGCCAAATTTGAGACTCAAAGACCTGACTCCGCCTCTTTTACTTTCTTTCATCATTCCCAATGAACATTGTATCCAGGCTGCAGCCAGGACAATTTTCTGATGCTTTGGCTCAGTGCAATCGTTGACACCTCTTTCAGCTGCTTCATTTAAAATAAATTCCTAAAAATACTATCAAATATTAGCTCAAATAGATGAGTCAGTTGATGTATGTATAAGTCCGGAAGTGTACATAAATATAGCAGCATTTCCCATAGGTTATTTTGTTGATGTAACTTCTGCTGTCTTCCTTGTTCCCTGACATTATTTACTTATATTGATGTTATTATCTCCTCCGACCGTTCAAGTACTCAGGTAACCCAGGTGGGTGCACTGTGATGACTCTAGCTAGATTTTGACACCAGCACATCAGGTCAAGTGTTTTTTTCACTGTTGTTGACAAGTCCATTTGAGCTGTCAAAGGCCTGATGTCCAAAGGCTTAAAGGCATGGGTTAAAATGAGGCCATTCACAAGCAAAAATAACAAGCCTGCAGTAAAAGCTACAGAGGTTCAGATATCAGGGACCTGAATGATAGCCAGGTCATTATCCATATTTTCTTGCAATACATAATATGATGTATACACACTATTGGCATAGTCAGAGTGAAAACAGAAACTTTTCTAATTAAATTTGGAACAGACCAAACCTGATCCAAGCAGGTATTCTTTATGCATTGAGATGAGATGCTATAAGTTAATGAGATAACTGGTGCACTTTATTATTTTAGTTAAAGTAACCACAGTGTTTTCTTATACTGATGGGCCTTACGATATATTTACATTGGAAGTGGACACATCCTTCTCTTATAGGTTCTGTCAAAGATGCCCTATGAATTTGCAGAGGCAGTAAAGACATTGGCTATGAAAAAGCCCCTTTTCAATTTGGTATACGACCCAAAAGAAATTTCTGTTTTCCATAGATGGATATACAGTTTTTTTTTCTTACAAGGTTGAGGTTCAGGTAAGAGATTGAGGTCAGTATGATGTTACCTGACTGCACTGTCCTGAGCAAACCAATATTCAAGCAGGATAATGTTTGAAATCGACATGATTTCCCCGCAATCCTCCTACTTCTTACATTATAAATACTTTATTTGGTTGCTATGCTGCCCTTTTGGTTGACAGCACAAAGTGAGAGAGAGGGAGGGGATGAGAAAGAAAGGAAGAGAGAGAGAGAGAGAGAGAGAGAGAGAGAGAGAGAGAGAGAGAGAGAGAAGATGAGAAAGAAAG
>JAQQZW010000023.1:21881023-21893390 GCA_029814745.1 Zanclus cornutus | reverse complement strand
AAAACAATGATTAAATTTTTCCTCTGTTATTTGCTAAGATATATAATCATGTGCGCTTATGTCAATATTTTCTATGTGGCTGTGGCTGTGAATGAGTCAACTCTCCCATGTATGTGCAGATAGCATGTATGTGTACACGTGTGGCATTAAGAAACAGTTTGTGTCAAAGTGTGACTTGACAATACGTCTGAATTAAGATGTTGTGTGCTTTGAGTGCATGTAAAGTGACATGAGGTATACATTCACGCCCATACATTGCTGTGTCAGAGGGTTCTACAGTTGCAGTAATGGAGGAAATTTCGGATGACGGATGGGAAAGAAAAAAGATGGAAAGAGAAGTTCCTTACTGAGCTTCTGTTCCCTTTTTGTTGTCTTTTTTTGTTAAAGCTGTAACATTTGTCTGTCTTTCCAGGAACCAGTCAAAAAAATGTCATGATATACACTGTGAATCAGTCAGTGAGTTCCAACAAAGATGTCTGTTTGTATCAGAAATGTTACTTGTAATCACGCTTAACTTTTTTTCTGTCCCTCTATCCAGTTGTAAATACAGCTGCAGCTCATTGTGATAGTCACTGTGGCTTTGTCAAATCACCCGTGACTAAGTAGCCTGTTTCTGTATCTATTTCCTCACACACACACACACACACACACACACACACACAAGCTACTTCCACGGTCGCTGTGTGTCTAGAGTGACACAGACAGCTGGTGAGGATCATGTGAGAAATGTGACCACTGTGTATTGTGCTTTCTGGCTCTCGTGATGTGGTGTGAGTGTCACTGTGTGTGTCTTTGTGTAAATATATCAGTGTGTTGGCGGAGGCTGCACCAGATACCCAGGCAGATTTCTTTTCAAAAAAGTGCATGTGCGGATTTGGAGCAAGAGTTTTTAAGACTAAGATATATGAGAGTCCTAAGGAAAATCTTGAAACCCTTGAGGGGAAAGAATGTAACTGTGCTAGCCAGTCTGGTACCCCTGGTGTAGTGTTAGATGATTTTAAAGTAGGATTATTTTGCTCTGTTCTACTGCTGTGAGCAGAGAGACCGACATTATCCACCACAGGCCTATACATACACACACACACACAGGCACACTCACAAATGCCGATGCTTTCACTCTCTCTCTCACAGACATATGCACAAACTCAGCACGCCAGCTAGCAGGTGGTGAGCTATCATTGAAAGCCACATCTCTCATCTTTTCCTGCCCTCTTTCTTCCTCTCCTTCGCTTTCCTTTTTTCTTCTCAGTTTTTCACTTCTCTCCTCCCCTTTCTTCCACTGTGCTGACATGCACCTACCGGCACTTGGATTTTCACTTATCCTCGGTGGTAGTAATTGATTTTAGTCTGTACTATTCAGCCTCTCTCCTGGCACCCTGTTGTTAAAAGACACCTACAGAGAGACAGATAAATAGGTGGATAGAGAAGAAGGCAGTATACTTAGCCTGTCAGCGAAGAGAAGGATAATGGTTTGGCTTTCAGGAGTCCTTTGCTCTTAGTCTGCTTCTTCTTTTGTCTCAGTTTCCATTAAATAATAATCTTAGTCATTTTCTCCCTATAGTAAGCAGGTAGTTAAATTTGGAAATGATTTTTATTGAACTTTTTTTGTTCACATAAAGCCTTTCTTATTCAGTCGTTTGTGTTTATACAAAGTTATGAATGACCAAAAAACTTTTTTTTCTCACAGTCTCTTCATTCATTCTTTAATGAATGAGGCAATACTAAAAAGCTGCAAAAGGGTGTACAGTGTAACCTCTCTGAAGAGGACTTTTCAAACACATTATTGCTATTAAGATTGGAATGATAACATTTTTACAGTTAAGAGGCACAGTTATGAGTAACACATGCGCTATGACAGGGACTTGACATACACCCTAAAAAAAAAGCACCCATATTGTTTTTCAAACATCAAAACAGCGTATCGCTTTCGCCAGTAGGGTGTCCAACGATGATCTTAACATTTAGCCAAATGTGAATACGTTAGCCAGACCTCTGTTACTGATTCTCCCTCCACCTACTGTCTAAAGTTACTGTAAGGGACTTATGGATGTGTCACGTAGGCGTCGTCAGTCATAGTATCCATCCTCCATTGTGCGCGGTAACAGAGGAAACCATTCAGCGACACTGGTGAGAAGAAGAGTGGGTGGCAAGGTAGCGTTCACAACCGTCAGAGAGGACAGGGAGTAATGTGGAGAACAGAGCGGCAGAGGACAGATGCTATGCAGCTGCTCATACACACCACCATGTCGATGCAACACGTGTAGGCGTGCACTGTCTCTCCTTTAAAATACATACGGAACATGTAGGCAGGTGTTTGCACTCTACAAAATCTGCCATTCTTTTACTCTCAGTTCATGGGTCAAAAGTTTAGTATGTATACATACAAATTCTCTATATTTGCAAGTATATTTCTGAGTTTTTCCTCAGTTGTCTACTCATATAGGAACTTTTTAATTAAATAAGAGAGCAAACTAATAGATAGAAGGCACAGCCACATATTGTCAATTGTAAACAAAATTTCTTAAGTTGGCTAAGCATCCTACTGATGGTGGACAAAACAGAGGTGGAAAGACCTCTCATTGTAAATCCATAAAGAGAATATAGGCAATCCATATAGGAATAAAGGCAGGTGAGACAGATCATCATCAAACAAGAATTGATGGACTTGAAAGGGAATGTGAGAATAAAGGAAGGGAGGTACAGATAGATGAGACAGTCTACAAATGGTAGATTTGAAAGCAAAACCTCTTACAGTTATCTCTAGTGAACTTTATTGAAGGTTATTCTGAAAAGCTGCTGACCAATCGATCAATATCACCCTGCATAATCTACCTTCTTGGTGATAAGACATTTTACCAGCTGTCATCCAAGAGGAGACGTATAGAAACTACCACGAGGTCATCCAGATCGATTTCAACTCCACCCAAACGATTTCAACTCCACCCAAAAGTGTTGACAAGTGTTGGTGCTCTCGTCCAATTTGTTTAATGCTCAAATTAACAGAGCAACATCTTGAGGTGCTATATGTTTGAAACGCACCTCAGGTCTTCACTGTTAGACATTAATATAGAACTAAATGAATGTCTTATCACAGGGAATTATGATCGATGAAGAAGGAGTAGAGGCCACGGAAAAATAGGACTGGTTATCAGTATTCTGTGTTACCAAATGAATTATATTAACACCATCAGTGACTGAAAAATGCCAACTTATTTGAGATGTTGCTCTCATCACAGCTGCTTTTGGTGTTGTTTTAGTAAGTAGCATCATGTTTTATGTGCATTGTTATAATTTGCATGTTTTACTATTGGCTACATGTCAAAATCACGTTCTCCTCAAATTCAGCCCAAAGCAGTCATCGCATTAAGTACACACTCAAAAGCTGACTGGATTTTCTATGATGTTCTATGTTTCTATGTTGAGGTATACACTTGATACAGAAGCATTATCGCAAAACAACTTAAAAATAATGTGCCACTGAGAGATTAACTCAAAAACAGTCACAGTCACACTGCTTTGGCTGTGCTAACATTGTAAGCTAACTCTCATGTTCTCGTGTCTCTCTAAGCTTCCCTACGTAACTACATCACAGTGCACCTTCATCAACATCAGCTTGATTCAATAGACATCACTGAACACTCTGTAATAATTGGATCACAACAAAACTGCATTAGCTGCTTTGCACAGAGATAATGGCATTATAATTGAAATTTGCTCATTTGCATAAGCAAATGGCTGGTTTTATGAATGCTTTCATCCACAACATATCGAAATAATCTGTGGATTTAAAATTCTGTTTATTATTGTGTCTGTAATATCCAAATGAAACTGAGGAGAGAGGCAGAAGGTGAGCGGACAAGAGAGAGCCAGGAAAGTGGAGGAAATGATAAAACCCTGTAATTCCCCTTTACTCTTCTAAATGATAGTAACTATGGATCCTAATATCAAATGGCATCAATAGCTGTTATTCTAAATGTACATAATGATCAGCAGCGATGATCCATGAAGGGTAGTAAGAAACCCAATGAAGTAAATGGCTGTTTTATGAATAACCAAGGAGTGAATAAATTGTGATTTGGCTGGTCGATGTAGCAAAACAAACTCCAGATATTTTATTAAAAAAAAAATAAAAAAATAGTCAGAATCTGATCTTGCTTTTCTTTCACTTCCTGCCCTCCTGACAGTTTATCGTTTTTCTCCTGCTCTGCACTTCTCAGCATTGCTCTTTCTCATCTTTCACTGTCACATCCCTTCAGCGGTGGATGTCTTTTTAATGGTGCAACACATTAAGACGAAACAGAACTCTCAGATTACAGACATTTGATGCGCTGGATCACTGGTCACTGTGCTGTCAAGCATCGCTGTTTGATTTGTGACTGTGGCCAGTTGATTTAATCTAAATATGATCCCATAATTATGAAATATGGACATGACTTAGGCTATGAGCTGCAACAATCTCAATCTCCACAAGTGTGTTTGAGAAATCAAGACAGCCTTTGAGTTGGTTTGTGTGCTTGCACACATATTCACATACAGAAATTCACCTAATATTCCAAGAGATATTAATATTCTCATTTTAAAACTGTGTAGTCTGCAGTTGACTCCTTGTGAAAGAGAGGGGTCTGGCAGGAAGGCTGAACTCACTGCAACACACAGCACCAGTGGGTTCAGTCAGTGAGTGCAGTGCTCTTCTTCTACACCATGTTCACCAGGTGGTGTCCTCACGTGGCCTTCATGACAGCAGGATCCGCCCTACAGTAAACTTTGCTAAGCAGTTTTAATAACTGCAAGCTCCATATCTGTAGCTGGTCCATAAACTTTTATTTCTCTGCAGAGGAGCAATCAGGAGAGACTCCTTTAAATGAGTCAGAAAGTGTTATATTTTCATTACTGTGCTAGGATGATAACTACAGGACACATCAAAAACCTGTACCTCTCTTGACCTCAGTCCAATGTGATTGTCTTTCTGAATGCTTTCCCAACAGGAACAGATGACCAATGGTGTCCAAGGTCCTACGCCTTTCTCGTCTGCACCTGTGCCCTCCTCATCTGTCTTGCTGATCGGCTCTTATAGTCTGGACCGGGAAGGATTGAAAAAGTTGGGAATCGGGCTTACTCTGGCAGCAGCCATCTTGGCCTTCATTGTAGAGAAACTGTACTGATGGAGCAACTGCAGGCTAGAAGAAGAGGGGAGAGGACAGTAGCAACAAGACAGTCTCCTTAGATCCATGTAACACCTTCTCCATCTGCTATAATTCAATTTGGAATGAACCCAAAGAAAAATGGAGGACATCAGTGACACAGTCAAGGGTTATTTGAATGTTTTATGGGAGATGAGATCCCTCTTTGTTTTCAGTACAGTTAGATTTTTAATTTTTAATTAAATGGCATAGTTTAGCAGTCATTTTACTCTGTTTTCCCATACAAATGGTTTTCACTGTCTTTTTCGGTCATTGAAGTATGAATAACAACAAGGACAATCACAGATCAGCAGTCTTCACAGACCATTGCAAACTCTTTTTATACAAGCCTTTTTGTGTTGGCTGTTTCAGGAAAATGACACACTCTGTCCATTGTTCACTGATGGCTGCATCCTGACATTGTACAGAAACTGATAAGTAAATGTTTTGAATCATGTATTTGGGTCTCCGTAGCTGTTTCACAGACAAATTACACACAGTTCTTCTGGTTGAACACATGCTGATGATCTGTACCAGAACAGAGTCTGAGGATGAGGACACTGTTGTACACTTTTCAGCTTGCTGAGTTGCAGAGTGACTCAGGTGTTAATGAGTTATTCAACACAGTTTTCAGAGATACTAAGCGGGTAAAATCTCCAGATATTGTGTTTTAAAGTTGTACATCCTCCTTCTGATGGATTGAATAGAAAGGATGTGTGTTATTTTATTCCACAGAAAGAAATAATGATGTGTTTAATACTCTGATTAAAGGTAGTTTGTAACCTTCAGTTCAAAGTATTTATTTTTCAATAAGAGGAGAACATTATTTTTTCAGATCTTTAATAAACGTCTTTCCTCTATGCTTTCTTTAAAGTGGTTGTTGAAAATGTTTGAGTTTGTTTTTTGCATCATATGTGAAAGTCAAGTGGAATTAATTTGTAATGTACAGTAAGTTTTACCTAATTAGTTTAAACATAATTGGCAATTGGCCAGATGGACAAAGCTGACTGCTGGCTGTTCATTATTGACCCATCATTTTGTCCTACAGAAAACCACACAGCCAATGTGATTAATTTTCTTTGTGTGTGATGACCTGCTCTGGTGCTAACTTTAAGAGTTGTTTCAGATTTTCTTATGTAACAGTAGTGGTGTCTAGCTGGTATCAGTGGTTTCTGCCATACCAGTACAACAAAGCTGAATGTAGTTCCATTTGTGGAGCTCACAGCATTTGTACAACAATATCTCTGTTCCTCCGGGTAATACATAGAGCATACTATCATCTGTTTTCACAGGGACTGTGACTTCAGAAGAAATGTCTCGGTGAAAACTGTTCGTAGGAATATCTGTGGATTATCCAAAGCAACACAAATGAAAGTCAAACACCTTGTGTTGGGGTGGCAGAAGAATTCTCAGAAGCAAAATATTGGCAAATGTAACCAAACAGACTGACATTACAAGACGTAAATGAGAAACTTTTTCTGTAATTCAGTCGAACTTCTCTTTTGACATGTGGACTACTTGTAGTGCCTCAGTCATTATTTACTAAATATATTTTGTTTTTATTGATTTGTATTGTCACAACCATCCAAAACAGTAAATAAAGGACAAAAATCAGTTTGTCATGAGTGAAATGACAGAGGTTTTGATTGATCAACTGATTCATTTAATAATTAAATGCTGAAGTTTTTACCATTAAACAAGTACTATGGAATACCTATGGGAGAGTTCCTTGTCTCTTTAGAGCGCTCTGTATCTTTCGGTTGTTTTCATGTATAGAGTCTGCCTGTGTTTCTCTCTAATGTCTTTCTGTTTTGAGATACAACAGTCCCAACATGTGCCCTGAAATTTCCGACAGTTAATAATGCATGCCCCAATTTATGTGTCGCGTAGCACTGGCACGTGTCTCTGTCAGTATGTCTGCATTTTTATTTCTCTCTGTGTATGTGTGTAAGTGTGTGTATGTGTACACATGCCCTGCATATATTCCTAGTCACAAGTGTCTTTTTTAGCTTGTTTGTGAGCTTGTTTCTGTGTCAGAAGGTGTGTGTGTGTGTGTGTGTGTGTGTGTGTGTGTGTGCCTGCACTGTCTGATGTAGTGTCTGTAGTTTCCTCCAATGCCTAATTTAGCAGAAAGCCAGCATGCGTGCATCCGTGTGTGTACGTGTGGTTCAGGAGTGACAGGACTCATCTCTCGTTCAGAAAGGTCTGTTATTAGATATACCACTGTTTGTAGCCTACACACAAACACACACACTAGCTTTGTATTATCTAAGTATATGATGCGTGTCACACATTGTTGTTGACATATTCGTACATGCATGTACCCTTGCTTTTTTTCTTTTTTCTTTTTTTTTTGTAACCTAGCTGGTGCACGTCACGCATACACACACACAGAACACTACAATTTTGTAGTATACGGGCAAATGATGCACGTCAAACAAACTTGCACACAAACACAGGCTCCAAAGCTTTATATTACCCGATCAAATGATGCGTGTCTCACACATAGAAACACACACTAGCTTTGTATTATGTGATCAAATGATGCGTGTAGCTATGAAGCTTGTTACATCCATCCAGCAGTGCCCTATATTATTCTGCAGCCATCCATACTGTGTGACAGTTCTTTTGATGCTTTGTAAGCACATTTCCTCACTGTGTATGTCAGTTACACTGCATTGTTCTCCAATGAAATATGGATGCAACGACACCCTTTATGTTTGGGAGATCATCACTTACTATGAAATATTGAGGCGGGAACCATGGGAAGGAGATCATTATTCACTTTGCATCATTCACTTCAGTTGTTTCTAATAAAAGCAAGAGTTTCTGAATTCTTGTCTTAGTTGCAGCTGTTGTCAATTTGTCATCTACACAGTGACGTCCTTTTGATGTGAAACGGAGCGACTTTGGACACAAGACAATGCAAGGGAGGTTGAACATTAATGTGCCTGCCTGTGTCATCTTTTATCTATCATGTCATTTCATTTCATTCATTTAAGTTTAAAAATTCAAGTAGTTTAGCATGCATATGAACATAGGCAGTGTTTTTACTCAAAAAAAAAACATTTTATGTTTAAAACCAATGTATTTTTAACAGGCAGAGATGCCACATTACTGCAAGTGCAACATGGTAAAGTATCTAAGGATAAATCATGATTTAGTATTTGAAAATTACATGTTGTCATGTCTGATCTTTGAACTGATGACAGGTGCAGATCAAACTAAGGTCTTGCAGAACTGTATTATACAGCATTTGCCTTACAAGGCATATCAGACTGCAGTCGACACCAGCAGTGAGCCTATTGATGCAACATAGTGTAAAATGAGACACTATTCACTAATCAATCTGTTGATGTGGGGTAATATGTCCATTTTAGAAACATTTTATAGAAAGATGCACAGCACTGATGAATGTTCTTGAACAAGACGTCACCATAAGCAGCACCAGTATGTGTAAGGCTGCAAATTAATAGAATGTAGGAATGTATTTAAAAGTAAGAAAATAATCATTTGGCAACCATAGCTAATAGTGGGCTTAAATGGGTTAAGTACAAATACTTTAAAAATTTTAACCATTGTGGTTTACATGAGAAAAAAATTCTCCCTATGTCTAAAATCAATAAGGGTGACAGAAATTTGTATTGTAAGTGTGTTTATTGACCGCAAAACAGTCAAAGTACCAACCATACAATAGTTAGCTGATAGCTAGCTAGCAATGTATGCAGCAAATGTATGTGCTGAGTTTGTGTGACAGCTCAGACTGACTCAGTGCTTTAAGTGGAAAAAAAATAAGTGCCTCAAGTGCCCCTTATTCACCTGTTGGCATGTGAACCAGGTGGTCAGTATCCAAATCTTTAAGTAATATGATCTGAATTTCTACAATGAATAAACTATATTGGAAGATAATAATGATTATCACAAATTAATTTGTTTAACAAATTACTTTTACTTATGTCGCACATTTGTCAGCTTTTTCCTGTTTATCCAACAATGTTGTGACTCATGAGTTAGCGTTGATGTGATGTTACACTTCTGTGAGAACAAATGAGTGAGTGTCACGTAATGCCCGCGAGAACAGAAAGAGACAAGCATCACGTAGTACACCCTGGGTAATGTAATTTAAGTGCCATTATGAATGGCCAAGAGACGGACTCTGATATGGAGAAGACAGGAAAGAGTCCTGGGAGCTCGAGAGAAGTCTAGGGGGTAAAATCTAGAAGCCGCCCATTTAAAGCACCGGACTGACTGATCTGTAAGCTGACCAGGAACTCCAGTTCTTTCTGTTGGTTCACCTCAGACCCTCTCCCTTTTTCCCTCCTTGGTACATTCCTGAATTGATATCATAAAACCTCAGAAATCTTGTGCATTTTTCAATTATTTGTGTTTTTTTTAAGTCTATTCACATACACATTAACTTTATATGGAATAGCACTGCCTAGTTTTAGCACTTTGACTTTTAAATAAGACTTTCATTTGTCCATGATGGTATAAATGCACCCTTTGTTCACCATTTCAAATGGTATGAAAATGCTCCGCGTTAAACATTTCAATACACACATTTAACCCCACAACTGGTATCAACCTTCCAAAACTTGTCTTGTTGGTTAAGTTTAGGTATACATACAGCTTCATAAAGGCCATAGGCAGTTGAGTGTAGACTCAGATAAGAGAAAAATAAAGCTTTAAGATGGAAAAACACATATTTCCTTTCTTTGAAGGAGCTTTATGTTTTATAATTCCCCCATATGATCATCAGGAGCACCTGCTTTTAATAACAAGAGAATTTCTTACATTATCTTATCAATGATCTCTGCCACAAGAAGCTAAAGCTAAGGCACTCCCGCCTCCTTTCACTTTTAAATAGAAAAGCTGTATTTGAAATGTGAGTTTCCAAGGCATAAAGCCAAGAAAATAAAATAAATAATTTCAAATGGCAAATCAAAGAAAATTACATAGTTGATAAATGTAGCTTGGGGCACCCATTTTGTGTGTAAATAGAAGCCTGACTGTAGTGGTCATGGGTGCTTTTTGCTATATATTCATGTAGGCTACTGTGTGGAAATAAGTGTGTATCTCGCACAGTTCTGACAAAACATTTATTCTGCACACAGACGCATGCTCGTGGAGCTTGGTGGTCATCCCCAAACCCCCAACCCGGAAAGGTCAGTGCCTTCTTTGATGTTGGCCCCATAGATCACCATTATTACTGTAGTCTATTGATTCCTATGGAGATGAGGCTTGCAGCCATGGTTCTGGGTGACTGAGGCTGAGGTCAGGGTCTGCCTCCCCTGGCTTCACTTCAGAATATAAAATCTAGCTAACTGCTACCTATTGCTTAGCATGCTGAGTTTGGTCTGAAGGACACACGGGAACATATACAAAAGGCATGAATGCACATGCACATCGAACAGATTACACATGTACACTACAAGGGCTCTGGCAATATGTTGCAGGCTGATGCTGATACATTTGCACTGAAGCTGGAACCTAAACTTAAACCTTAACTGAAAATTACGTTAAATTGTTGGAACTTAAGATCATGAATGATAATAACACCATTCTTGGGGTAAAGCATCTGAGACTAAATTTGGACCATGAGACACTACATCCTCCCACAACAAAGAACAACAGTAAGAATGATCATACCCAGCATTAAATGGAAGATGCAAATGCCTTTACAAGTGTCAGGGTTTTCAGAGACATGACCAACTTGCTAAAGCACTTTTAAATCACTACAATGTGGCAACACTTATGCATTCAGCTCCTGAATCCAAATAATGCACGGCAGCAGCATGCCACCTCTATGTTCACGCATACGACCCTGACCCACACCTAGAGTGCTATGCTACCATTGTTAAGCATTTTGTCATGATGACCCCCAGGTCAACTCACTTCCTCTTCCTGCCTGTCGCTGCGGCAACAGTCGGGGAGGACTCGGCGTGAGTGCTGCTGCATACCGCTGTGCCCACATCAATCATGCTCACTGTAAGATGGCAACCTTTCCCACCTTTACTAATGCTCCTACCTCATTTGTAGTTAGAGCCAAGCTGCTCTGAATAACCCTCAACCTTCCTTTAACAACATAACCTTGTGCAGGTGAGTTTTGCTGAGATATTCAGGTGCTCCGTACTTTTCTTGAAGGTCCCTTTTTTGTCCTTTTACAGCAGGTTAAAAGGGGGAGAACAGCTAGCAGTTGTCCTTATCACAATCATAGCAAAGGAGAAAGTACCGTTATCACCAATTAAACCCCAGATCACTCCGATGTGTTGACACCCTCTCTGCATCAACAGAGTGGTCTCATTTAAATGTATAGGGGTGTGTGTTTTTTCTTGCAGTGCTAATGTTATAGGCAAAGACTGAACTAGGCTTTAGTGCTTAAAGTCGGGACAAGAGGTATATTTGGGGCATGGGATAGGATAAATGCTGGCTGTCTATGCTAACAGAACTAGATTACAACAGCTGTAACTTTCCTGGGGGGTATACTGATAGAAAGTTCAGCAGAGCCACACTTTTTAACCCTAAAATTCCACCAGGCACAGCACTGAAACGTTGCGTCTGTTACAAGGTTTTGTTCCATCTTGCACACAGATTCTAAGCCCATGCAGAGCATTTCAGAAGCAAAGTGTTTTGCCTGGTGACTTCTCTGATTTTGTTGATTTGGTCATCTTTACATGTTTTTTTCTAACCAGGGAAAGTGGGCTACATAGTTAAATGGTTTCTTTCCCTGTCTGTTAAGTGTCTGTTTAATGATGTGATCTGATCAGGAAGTCTGCACGAGGTGCTTTATTTTGAAAATTGAGCATATTCTCTATGCTGTTTTACTCAATTTACTTCCTGCCTGGCTCAATCTACTCCAGCCAGAACGCAGGCATGCCAGGTGGAATCCGGTAGTTAGTGTAAGATGGCTGGGGAAAACCCAGTCAGAGATAATATGCACTACAACAGGGATTATTAACTTGCTTTGTTAACCTAAACTTTCTCTCTCAGATTCTGTGTGCATTTTCAAAAAAGGGGGTGTATAGTGCGACGCTTGACCCCACTAACCCGCAAAATGGACTGACAGTTTGCTGCCTGCCTCTGCCTATGAAATATACAAAAAAAAAAACAACGAAAAAAGCAACACTTTTTATGCAAATAATTTAAGAGAGGAATGCTTGTAAAAAATTACTAATTATGTAAATTCT
>JAQQZW010000023.1:20837142-20847459 GCA_029814745.1 Zanclus cornutus | reverse complement strand
TGTTGATGGACTAATCATTTACTCAACTACAACTGTTTTAGCACCACAGTATAATTTTGATATTTGACTGAAATATGTACTGATTCAGTCTGAAATGGTACATTACTAAAGTCATGTTGAGTTTGCACACTGACTGGTGCGCCTGCATATTGAAGTGACCCACGTTTAATGCTTAGCACAGTCGGTAGCTCGGTTGTTCTTGAGTGGGAAGCTGGTGAGGGATTCTGTCTTTCTCGCAGTCAGCTCTGTTTTTTTGGTCCGTCCACTTCGTCTTGGGGAAAAGGACAATTCAAAATTGTGAGAAAAAAGAACCAAAAAAGTTAACATCAAACTTTTCAATATGTTTTAATTATTGTTTATAAGTGCATTTTTATTACTTGGTGTAAAGAGCTTTAGGATACATATTGAAATGTTGATAATCTCGTGGAATAGAGTTTTATTTGTTATTTATTGTCCTTTTTGCTAGAAACCACACAAAAAAAGACATTGACTTTTAAACATTGACAGTGCACAAAGACTGAAAGAGCTATTCATATATGAAAGATTTAAGTTAAGGTAGTTTCTTGAGGAGAGGCTGGAAGATGACGAGAGAGCCCTTTATGATGATACAGTTTGCTTATTTCTTTGGTCTACTTACCTTACTTTACTTCAGACCATTGAAAGTAATTTGCCTACTGTACCTTCTAGTCAGCCAATAATTTCCTTTTTTAAATTTTAAAAATTATTTGCAGAGATTCATATTTTTTTAGTTTGTATCCCTTACCATTACATCTGCTTTTATTTTAGTCAAATGTCATGTTATTGAGGTGATGTTAGGTGAGGTTAGGTGAGGTGTCGACTACATTATCACACAGCTATAAATCTTATTGCAAAGTTCATTGTGATACATTATCTATTATCAAGCTAGGTCTCAGCAAGTGTATTGTAACAGTGTATTGCTATCTGGAAGCTAGGAAATCGGTCTATAGCAGCTTTGGGAAACAGCTGCCTATTATGTAAACTACATGTTGTTAGTAATAAATGAGATAAAACATGCCAAACCATCTGTGTAGTCTTTGAAAGTCATGCTATTATTATGTCCCCTAATACTCAGTGACAATGAAGTTAGTGGAAATCAGCAGCTCTGAAAAACAAATAGTACCAAATGTGTGTATATATATATATATAAATATATATATATACACACACACACAGACTCTGATACCACCAAGCAGCCAGCCAAAGATAGCTGTCAGTCAAACCTTGTCGTGTGCAGCACTTCCAATCTCTCAGCAGGGATTTGTGGGGTTGCGGCTTTATGACAAACACTCTCTGTCTGCATGTTTGTCGGTGTCACTGTCTGTGTCTTTTAAAAGTCATTTTTAAATGTTTGAATTCACAGTCTCTCTCACTCTCTTGCTCTCTTTCTCTCGTGTACACCAATACTGCTACTCCCCTGCTCCCTCGTGGTTATCTTAGATGTTGATGGTCTCGCTGATATTTCTTTCCACTTTTTTCTTGTCTCTCCCTCTGACTTTCTCTCGCACATTCCACCACTTACAAAGTCACACACACACCACCCCTATCAGCATTTACTCACTAATGGATCTGTGTGTTTACTCAGAGTTGAGGAAGCAGTGATAATAGTGGCTGTAGAGTAACTTCACAACTGTTTACCTTCATCTCTCTGGCCTATCTCCTTCATTATCTACAGCTTGCACTGCTTAAGTGTACCTGTGTTTGTGTGTGTGTGTGTGTGTGTGTGTGTGTCTTAATGCCATGAAGGAACTTGTGATACCACATTATAATGTATTTTTTTTAAAAGTTAATAGCGACAAAACATTTTAAAAAAGGATGAAAAATTCCAACTGATGTACTATGTCAATTTACTGCACATTATCGTGAGTGGCATTATTAGATCATTTAAAAAAATGTATTACACCCCTTATAAATTAATGGTTGTCAATATTCAGATATTTATTACATTTTCTCTGGTTGAGGAATATTTTGACGGTTATCCTCACTTTGTAAATTCTTTTTGTGTTTAAGACCCATCGAGCTTTGTAACAATGTATGCTGCCAGATTTCAAATTTACAATATACAAACATTAGAAGTATAACACAATTCTCATGTTACAGCACAAAAGTTACACATTATTAATAGTGGGTAATGTACATTTTTCTTAATGGTTGCAGTCTAAACATCCAGGTTGCATTTCCATGCTTTTACACTCTGATTACAGTTATTTGCAGCATTGTAGATCTCAGATTTCATATTTAACATTTACAATGTGCATATAATATAGTTACAGTGTTGTCACAGTGTTTGGGTTTTCTGGTTATCACATTAATTTGTGTATCCAACTATATCAAAGTTCTGTTTTATGGTTTAATTAATCAGAGATGGTTTCTGGTGTTTAGAACATTTTTGTTGAACTTAACTGAGACATATTGTCCTAGTGTAGGTGCATATGTTTCTTTTTCCACTGAGCATCTGGACAGCTTTTTTGAAGTGCATTGGTTTCTTAAGTTTGTGGCCCCTCTCTGTGCATAAACTGTAAGCTGAGACAAAACATGTGCTGGACCGACTAAAGTATGCATGCTAGACTAGACAAGCTGGCTGTGGTCATCAGTCCATCTCCACAGGTTATGCTATTCTGAGGCCCTGCACTTATTTCATTTTGCTGTGTCTGCACCCAGACTGGACAGGCATTACATCATGGAAAAAGGTTTCCAGTGCCGGCTCACATATAGAGCATGATATCATTCTGTCTCACTGTGCGGACGTACACTGATACAAGGCGAGAAACACCCACACACTGACATACACACGTTAAAACTCAAGCTCACACATACAGTGGCACAGCTTTAAACACTGGTCAGGGGTTATTTAATGCCCTTGGTGAGTATCCAGCAGCATCATTTAGACCACAGAGGCTAACTGACACTCCACAGGTTATCTGATCCCCTGTGCTTCTGTCCAGAGAGTGTGATGCTTACTCATCCTGCAATAACACTACAAATAACAGTCAAGGCAAAGATCAGAAGGTGCCCTTTAATTTGATGTGGCATTAATTAGTATGTCCTTGGCCATGCCAGTGGGGTCACCAAGGCGATGCATTCATGGCTTCAATATTAAATAAAGCTCTAGTATGTCACCTTCATCATCCACCACATTAAAACTTATTTCACCACTGTAGGTCAGATGACTATATTTTACTTTTCTGTGCAGAAACTGATATCTGAGATGTGACAAAGTGATGCAAAAGAGCCAAAATATGATTCCATTCACTATGCCAGTATGATGTCATACTATAGCAAGTTGGTAAATGTTCTTACATAATAAATTCATAAGATCAGTTGACCACTACAAGCTTGTATGTTACATCATAAAAATCCTATACAGTTTAGGTATTGAAATATTTATAGAGAAATACAAATTAAGAAATACAAGATGCTGAAGCCAGCAGTGCAAGCGCCGTGTTTCCAAATATGTCTCAGCTCTTGAAAAATACGATGTGGCTCTAAAAATTGTTTTGGTTAATCTTCTAACATCTATTTATGCACTAAAGAACATCATGAGGGTTTAGCTCCTATGTCTGCACCAAGGGCCAATAAATATCATGTTGATCACTCAGTTAAATGTTTAAAGTTATAAGGCCGAATTGAAATTTTCATCTTCACATTTGGCGCATCCGCGCTCAAATCAGCCTTTGATGATAGGACAGTGTGTATCTTCCTCCTGACATGCCATAACATATAAGACCAGATGGAATTTCTCCATCCGCATTTATTTAGACTCAACTGTTGCATGTATAATGCCCTTTAGAGCTATACACCTCTCATCCTCCTTATACAACATTCAAGGCAAGTGATGTGCTAAAATATTAGAAATAAAGTTTAGACTGTTAATATATACAGCTCCATGTGCTGACACCAGTGTTTAGGGATTTTTGGGGTAGATGTTAGGAGGCTGGGTGGGTACATCAGAGTGAAGTTAGGGAGAGGATGACAGAGTGTGTGATGAGGGATTGAGCTGCTTGCACCTTGAGTTTTGGGTCACTTGGGATAGATGCAAAGAAACTGTGAGGAAGAGAAAAGGAATAGGAGGTTCCAGGATTAGGCGACTTAGACATGTGTTGTGCCTGGGTGCAGTGTTGAAAAAAAATGCACTAAAAATAACATAAACTGTACCGTCCTAAAGTGAGCACTCATCGTGGTCACAGGGTTGTGTGTCTAAGATGCATTAATTTAAATGCTTATACTTGTTATATATCTATAGGTTTTTATAATGGCCAACATACATATACATACGGATAAGAATGTACAGTGCAAATGGAGGTAATTATGAGAGGAATATGCGGTGTTTAGCTTTAGTGGTGATGAGGGCCTGAGTTTAGGCAAGGAGGGGGTTTAAAACTGTGCAGTGAGGTTTAAGTTACAGTTTAAAAGCCTGTTATTTCGGCTGTTCTGACTTGCTCTGCAGCCAGTCAGCCATGAACAAATGTCTTAACACCCTATAGAGTTAGGCCTGCAACCCTCCAGCATGTCTGAGGTCAGCGATATATAAAGACTGAGAGAGGAGTTTAGTCTCAGAGACAGATTCTAATATTTTCATCTTCATATTTATTACTCATACTATCGGTCTTGTCTGCGAATGAGTTCTCTGTGAAAATAGCATTGCTACTGGAGAATAAAGAGAGATACATGTTTCAAATGAGTTAAGAGCTATTTAAGCCTGTGTTCCACACACAGTACGTTCTTGGTTTTTGGCTTCAGACACCACTAGAGAAAAAGACAAGTGGCTTAAATTCAGCAGGGAGAGTCTTCTACAGTTGCTATCATTGTACAATTATTGTGTCCTTGGTGAATTCTTGCAGGCCTGTCTGAATGAGTGATTAAAGAGTTGTGTGTGTTGACTCAGCGGGCTTGTGTTGTGTTGTCCCAGCTGGTCTGTAGGGGAGTGGGTGGTATGCAGCCGGAGCTGTGGAGGAGTGGAGCAGACACGACAGGTCCGCTGTGTCCAGAGAGCCAGCCAGACCAACGTAGACGACCTGGCTGACTCTCACTGTGCCCAGCCCACCCCGGCCAGGAGGCAAGCCTGCAGCACACGCAGCTGTCCACCAGTCTGGACCACTGGGCCCTGGTCACAGGTAAGCATGTGTGAAAGTGATCGGCCACTGTTGTGGGAGAATATATATATTCAATATGCTTACACACATGTACGTTAGAACATGCATGCTGCTGTAGGAAAAATACTTCAAAGTTGCACACTTGCCATTCAGCCTAAAGAGCTTTACACGCTGTGTTGTTAAATGAACCCAAGCATTGATGGCTTCGCCACATTTTATGACGGTGATCTCAGTGGCTTTAAACTATGAATGTGTCCACTGAGACCTCCCATGTTTTGTTCTCTGTCCAATTCCTATACGTTGTGCGTGGTGACTTGTCTCACCGTTAAACCTTTTTTAACTGCCTTTTTTACCCAAAATATCCTTAACTACCTGCCACAAACGGTGTCCAGTTTACTTCCTCACTGGTACTCCCCCTGGTTTCTTGGATGTAGTGGAACACTTTCAAGATTTTGATTTAGGCAGTGCCAAAGGATGTGTGCATGGGATCAGAATGAATATTGAGGGAATTGTTGGACAACCTCAAAGTTATTATTCAGGAAGTAAAGCACAATAAGTCACTGTATGGAGAACGTGAATGTATGGTACATGCTGAAATGCTTTCTGTACATAGTTGGCTTGTTTAACTCTTTAGCCTGTGACATTTCCTTTGATTTTTGAGTCATTTAATAGCTACATTATGCCAAATCCTGAATTAATTTTGACAAATACTGTGTTGAGGACGCTAAATATTATCTTTATCATGTTTCTGTTTATTTGGCAGTGCTCTCGCAAGTGTGGCAATGGTTTGAGGAAGAGGACAGTGCAGTGTACGAGCACCGACCCGGGCGCTCAGACACACACACAGCCAGAGAGTTTGTGTGCAGGCCTGCCGAAACCCACAAGTCAAGAATCCTGTTTCATCAAACGCTGCCAGAAACAACGTAAAGTCCAGTGGTTTGTCTCCACATGGCAAGCGGTAATTCAAGAGCACTCTCAAAGATGAATGAAAAAATATTTAATTAAAGTAAAGTCAGCAGAAGCTTTATATGTTTTATGTTTTTTGGCTCATGTAAATAAGTTCTTTCTTTGTTTCTTTGATCGTCCAGTGTTCAGTGACATGTGGTCGTGGCTATCAAGCACGTTTCATCAAGTGTGCAGAAAAGGTGTGTGTTACGTGTGCTATGTTTTCTCAAATATAGCACTATGGTGTTGATTCCCAATTATTAAAGTTTGTGACTTAAAACATCCAATTTAACAATTCACTATTTTAAATTCTCACTGTCTTCAAATGCCCATTTTAATAATTTAGGTTTTCAATTTCTTTCTTGACTGTTGTGTGTAAGAAAAATATTATTCAGCATTATAGATTTTATTGCAAAGCACAGTTTTCTTGAGATTGTCATGTTTCCTCATCGTACCTTGTACCTTATATAAATATTTCAATATACAGGATGCTGCAGGAAAATACAGAGAGCTTGCTGCAAAGAAGTGCCACCATGTCCCCAAGCCCACAATAGAGCTCCAGAGGCCCTGCACCGTGGGTGAGTGTCCTGTCCGCACTACCCCACCAATCCACCGATGGAGCACCCACCGTCGCGCCTATCCACCTCAACCTCCGCTGCAAGCAGAATGGCACTCATCTCATTGGTCTCAGGTATGTTAACTTAGCATTGAATTGGTTAGGCGTGTTCCATGACATTCAAAGTATGTATCATCAAGGTTTTGTTTTTTGTCCTCTAAAGTGCACAGTGACATGTGGAGGAGGAGTGCAGGCCAGGACAGTCCAATGTCTGGTCCACGGGAAGCCTTTTCCTGGCTGTGCCCTCCATCTTAAACCCTCAATGTCTCAGGCCTGCAACACCAACTTCTGCCCTCAACCTGAGAAAAAAGGTACTGAGGCTCTAATATAATTAATTACTACTTAGATGCATTCATTAAACAAAAACTGTGCTTCCTTTAATCTGTAGTCTAAAGAGAGTTCTTCTTAAAATACCCTGTTAGAATAGAAACAAGCCTCTGAGTAATTTCTTTTTTCCCTTTTCGTCCACAGAACTTGCATGTAGGGATTACTTCAATTGGTGCTACCTGGTGCCACAGCATGGAGTCTGCAACCACAAGTTCTATGGCAAGCAGTGCTGCCAATCCTGTTCAAATTCAAACCTATAATCATACGAAGTGACTCTGTCTGCGACACAGGCAGATAGGTAGTTAGATAGACAAAAGACCATACTTGACGTCCATGCTTGAAAGGACAGTGTTTTTGCTTTAAGCGTGTGGCGAGCACTGAAAAACAAATGACATTTCAGTGGAAGTGCAAGAGAGTTGCAGTGCCCTTTCCTCTCCATGCGATGCCGGACATCTGGATACAAGAACTTGATGCTGACAGCACTACACAGGAATGTGATCAGGACAGTACAAATAATGGAGAGAATTATGAGAAGGAACGAGCAAAATGGGAATCTTGATTAAAGCGAATGGGACTGACATGTCCAAAAGAAACTGAAAACCTGAAAACTCCCAGCTTTGTTTATATATTGTATGTAACTGAACAGATCTGTACTCAGGACGCCCAACATCTCTCAGCCAACTAAAAGCCAATGATGGCAAGACAACAGACAAAAAAAACAAGGTTTCAGACACTGCCACACAACATGTGTTACGCCCTGGTCTACAATGGAATACAATTCTGGATCAATTGGAAATCTTGGGTCTGATAATGAAAAGGGATGTTTTGAAGAAACAAGAAAGAAAACACAATTTTACTCTAGGGCTTGATAAAAAACAGGCTGGGAATAATCAAGACGGCTTCCTCGATAGCTGGACAATAGCGGGAAGCTTCGTGCTGTCATGTTAGAGAAAAAAGAAAAGAAAAAAACAAAATGCATAATACATGAGAGAACTATTCTGAGATGGGTCAAAGCTGTTTGAACTGACATTCATACTCAGTGGTGCTACAATGTTGTCTTCTGTCACCAAATCAATGTGAAATCCTTAAGTTTCCGGAAAAAACAAATGAATTGTGTGACCCATGTACAGTATTGTTTGTTTTATTTATTGGCTTTACAATACAGCGTTGCTGGAAGACTGTATTAATAAGCAGTATAAATGTGTCCATTTATTACTTTACCCTAAACCCATTACCTTTATATTTTGTATTATGTTTCATAATATTTCATGCTGACAAAATGCACCTTTTTTATTCAAAACATTTACTTTAATTTTGAAGAAAAAAATCTGTGATGTCAAGAGCCCAATCCAGAAATGTCAACAATGATTGATGATGATTTACAACAGCTGTAGAGCGGAAACAAAAGGTATGAGCATGCCATTTGAAGAGTCACTGCTCCATTTTCCATTACAATGTCCAACACTTTTATACAAGTCATGTATTGCATGCATTGATATGGCTCAAAGTAATGCATTACATTTTGGTTATGGTTCAAAAGCAATGATAAATGATCGCTAATGCTACTTCAGTGTGATTTTTACAGTGTAAATGAAATAACAATAAACTGATTTGTGTCATGTCAGCATCTCAGCTGTGGCGTGAGACCTTTTTTCATTTGTTTCAACTGTCAGTTTGAGTGAATTTGATGTTTCCAAGATCGTGTGAAACTTCAGACTTCTAAGTGAGTGCATTTACATGCACACAAGTATCAGTATCTGGGTTATGTTTGCACATGTAACCAGCTTGTACCACTTCTAGACACTTGGATAAAACCTTATCCCGGTTTTAAGAATCCTGGATATACTACCTGGAGCACTCAGACAGAAACCAGAATACTGTGGCATGTAAAGACCTTATCCAGGTTTCTGAACCATCTCATATTGGTTTAGATGGTGAAAAATCAAGACACACCTGCAGGCAGGCGGTCAGAAACCTGGATACTGTTATGATCATGTGAACAAGGACATGAATAACCAAGTCTTTCAAGTTCCATGTAACCACAATTTCTCCAGTATAATCAAAAACAGAATAAGGCTCAAAACCAGGATACCAATAAACATACAAACACAAATATTCTATTCTTGCAAGAAGAAAACTTGATCTCTTCAGTCATACTTTTTGGTCTAGGTCCTCAACTGAACATGATACTATCATCATGCCCTGACAAATGATTTTTCTTTCAACAAACTGCAAACAACAAACTGTGTGTAGGGGAACTCTGTCTGTTGATAACTCAAACATGTTAACAACTATTTGCCTATTTAGACATCCAGCAGCCACAAACTAGCATTAGCATTCATTTGAAGTCATATTTCTGGCCACCAGATGAATGTAAGTCAATTATTAACTTATCTTTTAGCTCTGTTTTTGGTCTTCACTGACTACTGAGGGAAAAAATCTTTCTCTTTAGCTGCTAAATGCTCCATTGTGCTCATCCAAGCTGTTCTCTATCCCAGCCCGTCACATGCAGAAGCATGGTCCGGACCCCATGACATCACTTTTAACGCACAGGTAACCGTTTAAGAGTCTGTGTGAAGCGCAACGGGCTTCAGTGTAAACCCATCCACGCCAATATTGAATACTCAATACAACAGCTTTATCCAACAAAGCAGTAAGAGTGAAAAAATCCTTAAAGGGGTGGAGGTTGGGCTAGAGTGATTGGTCACACTTTCAGCCAGGAGACCTGGGTTTGAGCCCCAGCGAAAACAAATTTCAGCTATCTTTTCCGAAACCCGAGCTCAGTACTTTTTGTACCTAAAGCTAACCAAGCAGCTTTGTTGCATGAACCTAACCAAGTACTTCTGGTGTCTAAACCTAACCAAACTGCGACCGTTCAACTATTTTAAACAAGTGTCCACAGCTTTAAACACATTTAAAACAGCAGCTGCATAGGAGGGCTTTGCATGCTGCACACTGACTGTACAGAGGCTCCTAGAGCGTTACAAAAAATGGACGCCAAGTGGTTCCTGACCAAGCATCTGTATGTGATGAGTTGGGAATGAGAATGTTTTGGTCCACTAGTCCCTTATGTTATCCTGGGCATGTTGCAGACATAAAGTTTGCGGCTGCTCCTGAGGGAAACTGCGGATTCCTTAAATTTATGCGGGCCAGCAACCAGCAACACATTTCAATTTGATATGAAAATGTCGATTAGAGCAGGTTTAAACTCCGTGGATGGGACATTTGTCCAGCAGCTATGGTCCTTCAATAGAGTTTTCTGCTATGGCTATTCTTGTGTTTTCCTTACACAGCCAATTACACAGTAATGATAATATG
>JAQQZW010000023.1:19883965-19899000 GCA_029814745.1 Zanclus cornutus | reverse complement strand
TGTATGTGTATAAGTGTGTTTGTGTACTTGTGTAATTTGGGGGCAACAAAACAGTGAGGTGGTAGCACTTCCTTCATAATCTCTGTAATCTACAACTGCGGCAATCAACATCAAAAGAAGTGTCTGATGAGACTAGAGACTCTCACCAGTGGTATCAGAAATCAAACAACACACTTAGATTGTGGTAAGCCTTATTGATTTTTAACTGAGGTGGAAAGCATAAAATTCATAATGCCCACCCTCCAAGCCCTCCACGCCCATCCATCATCCCCAGTCTTGATCTTATATTAAATTATTGCTTTCCATATTAACAAGTTCTCTGTGAGGCCACTGATCTATTGTTTGGCTGTGTATGAGTAAGCACTGTATGGAAGAAATATAAAAAAGAGGGAGAAGAGAAGATAAATGGGGTAAAAGTCAATGAGAAAAGGCGAAAGGCAACAGACAAAAGAAAGAGACTGACTCTGTGTTTGATGCAACAAATATGGTTATGTTGTCTCCAATATCACCTCCTTGAAACCTTGTACGCTGGCAATGTTAGAATATAAAATAATACATTACCTAAACACAGAGGTACGGGGTAATTCCACCTTCTGACGGGACCAGGCATGCAGGTAATATATGCATTACCCTGTTCAGGAAAACAGACAAAAACAATATGGTAAACACCTCCAAAATACTTTGCCATCAAAAAAATCAGAAAAAGAAACACCAAGAGATTGAAGCAACAGTTGCTTGCAGCAAATTTATCTCTGTCCTGTGGATCTCTGGAATTAGTTAACAGTCAGATTTTTTTCTCAACACCCTTTTCTCAATGTCTTGTGTGTAAATATTTAATTCTATAAAGAAGAGAAGGGACCTCTTGCTGCTAGTTGGGCAGCAAGAGTACCACCTGGGGTCTGACTACAGGGAGATTACAGCCTGAGAAAACTAAAAAAAACAAACATCCTGCTTTCAGATTTGTTTTTCTGTTAGCTGCAAAAAAAACCTAAAAGTGATGGATATTACGTGTTAATCCTCAGTAAAATATTTTTAGTATGATTGTTGTTTCAATCCACCCAAAACTGAATGCAGTCCAGTCTCCTGCAGCCAATACTCTTGCAAAATGCATGCATGCATGTACATTCTCCAGCTAGCACATCCACTAATGCGGAACCCAAAAACAGACATCTATTGTTTGTATGTATTTACAAAACACACACAATCTCATATACACCGCAACTCCACTCCTGAAGTTAGCCATACTTGTGCTCTTGCTTCTACAATACTCTCTAGTCTTTTTTCTGCTCTTCAGACACTCAGCCTGAAGATGTGTGTGAGAAGTTGCCGGTTGGTCTGGAGAGAATGTGAAAAGAAGTGAATGCCCGAGCACGGAAGAAAAAATCGGTGTGGGATTAGTGAGGCAACTGTTAACACAATCCATCGCCAGTGGCACTGGAGGCTTCTACAGCCCTAAACGCCACAGCTACAGTATCTACTCGAGGAGGATCTGAGGAAGTTAAAGCTGCTTTGTAACATACACACACAAACACCCACTCCAGCAAGCAAAGTACACACACACTTAAAATATGCATCAAATAAAGATGCAAGCATAAACACATGGACAGTTACTCCACACTTGTGCATTTCCTTACTTTCCTACACTTGCTCTTTGGTTCACACAAACACCAATGTCACAGATAAAGTACTTAGTAATGCTGCCTTGACATACTCATCCTATGTGGTATTTCCTGAAATCGTCACTCCAGGCAGGTAGATATGATTCACGTATCATGACCACAAGAGAGCTGGATATCTCCTTTACCAGCACTGCATCCTTTAACCTACCTGTAATGAGAAGCCTTGATCACACTGGAAGGACACCATATCGCCCACAGTGTAGCGGTCGCCCACTTTTTGTCCGTTACTGGGAGGCAGCGGTTCTGGGCACGAATCCAAACCTATTGCTTAGGACAGAGTCACAACACACAAGTGTGGACAGCAATCATTCTTCTGCACAACATGGGAAGAATCAACACTTTCAACTGCTCAACGCATTTGATATTGTTTAACATCCTTTGTTTTTAATGGGAATATCTTATATTTATCACCCAATACCTATGGAAAAAAAGGAATATTCAAAATAAAATCAAAGGTTTGAACTTGTGATTACACAGTGCCCCATTTTAATGTGCTCATACAGTGTTTTCGCAATGATTGAGTAAGTCGTTTTTTCTTGCCCCTCACCATAACATTTACAAACTGGGACAAGTCACAAAGCTATTCTTCTGGTGGCTGGACTTGCACAGTCCTTCTGACTGTGATCTGAAGCAATCACTGTGAAATTGCAAAGCAATCCCTCCAGTATTACTTGACAGAAGCGTTGAGCTTCATTCGAACAAAGTGATTACAGTGCCACTTGCCAGGTACTGAGAGGCCTGATATTGTGTTTTAATGGCTTAAAAGCAATAGTGACTCCAGCTTTTAGCAATATGAAAGTAGGATTTTCAAGGCAAAGTTCAGCTATATTCACTTTACAGAAAAAATGACAGAAACAGTCGAGTTTCAGTTTCATTTGTCCTTGAGGTGACTAAATAAATCAATAAAAACTGTAATCTGCAGGCAGAAAAGAACACCATCATATTTTACATCATTACTGATGTACCCATGAGGCTGTTAGTCAGTGGAAAGTAGCATTGGAATTGCTTATTTTTCAACTCACAAGAGTCAGCTGTCAATAGGCTGTTTGAATGCTTATTTGAATGTATAAAACAAAATTAAAATTGGCTGCTGCAGCAGTAATACATATGAAATGAAATAAGGGGGACCTTTGTAACTTTGAAAAGCAAATTCATACAGAATGCTCTCCTTGACGCATATATGGCAATCAGGGTGAGGGTGAGAGGTCGTGGGAAGGAGGATAAACACGGTGTAATTTTTTTTTTTTTAAAAAGGGCAGGAGATAACATACATACCCCAATCAAAAGAGAAAAATACACACAAATGTACAAACATTCACACTGAAGTCCACTAAAGGCCTAACAGTTATATGCAAGTAAGTGGGTGGATAAATAGGATAAATGTAAACATAGCGGCAAAAATGGCCAGAGAAGATTCAGAGCAATTTATATGCAACCCTTCAGAGTGCTGAATGACAGGAGTGGCATCGTTACTTAGCATCTAGTGAAAGTTACAAAACATACTTGAGTGGGAGGAGATGGCAACCCACGAGACGCAGAGCAGGAAGCAATGTGAGTGCAGATACAACAGCTATAGTAGTGCTACTGTACAGTGGGGGAGTAGGTGGGTTCTTTGAAGCTGTGAAGGTTTGTCGTAAGTGGGTTTACAAATCCTGAAATTTTTGATTGATTTTAATGAGATCTAGTGACACAGTTCATGAAAGCAGTGTTTGCTGCTATAGGGAAAGGCTGTCACTAGGTAAGATTGACATCAAAGAGCAATACAGCTATGAATTAATCAGTTTCATGAAATTATCATCCGTCCTAATTGTAGGGAAGAATCAGCCTTCCCCTTGCCATGTTCTGTAAAACCAGTAAACTACTTCATGAAGCAGTGCATTCTCATTTACTTTGCTCGTTTACACAGCCAGAGTCAGCGTGCCAGATCATAACTGGGCACAAACAGACCTTTGCGCTTTGGTCAGGTTAAGAGTGGGCGCCCACTAACAGACGGCTCTGATTCCTGTCATGCTCCAGATGGGTTCCAGTCAAATCTGTCAGAATACGCATTTTGGCAAGGACTGCGGTCCCCCTGCTGGGAGAAGGTCGACACCCACTGTTCCTGAGTGCACAACCACTTCTGGAGGGAGTCCAGTCCTTATCAAACATGCTTGATTATTTTCAACAGGATGCCTCGCCATTTGCATCCAGGCCACGAAATTTCAGTAGTGTATGCCACCAATTACCATCTACAGTATGTGCTGCTAAGAGTTTTATCCACCCATGTTTAATTTATTTTGGAAATTTAAATACTTTTAATTATTTTAATAATGAATAAAAACTTATTTAAAAAATATTCAAGGAAAAAGGTTAGAGGAGGTTGGTTGCAAAAAATATGCTAAGATAATAAAAGTTATTTAGCAGATCCAGAAGCAAAACGTGCAGGTCACACAATAGGTAATAGTTTACTGGGTGTAAAAAGAGGTCTCACTGAAAGAGTACACATAAATTTAACAGCAAACTGAAGGTTCAGGTTGACAAACCATCATACTGTGGTTATACACTGTAAATAGCACAGGCAACACAGTTTAAGAAAAGGAAGAGATACTATAAGTGGGTGATGGCATATGCAAAGTGTGGAAGAGTGGAGGAGAGCAGAGAATTTGAGGTACACCAAGTTTCTGTCTCAGTCATCTAATGTGAATTTTGTTACAAAATTAACATTATCTCTTTATTATTTATCAGAATATGAATTTGGATCATTACCACCACAGTGATCAACACACTGTAATATTTTTCATTATGACTATCATCATCATCATTCTCCCCCTAAACCATCAAAATAACTGTGCTATCTTCATAAATAAAATCGAACAACTCACTTTGACAACCCGGGGATCTTTCCAATTAACTGACAGTATGAAAGTCAGGATCGTATCAATTTGTAAACATAATATACATTCTTGAGTGTATCATCATTACATATATATGTTAGTCATAATAACAGGAAACTGACACAAGCCTCAAATTTCCTGAAACTGTGAACAAGTATTGCTGTCTGTGCGGTGCAAGTGCACATGTGCAGTAAATAATATTTGATGCTATTTTTGGGAGACCACAGGCGCAAAAAAAAAAAAATCCTATCAGGGTGCAGCACAACTACTGCTCCGTCAAAAAAAAAAAAAAAAAAGTTAATCACAGCTTCTTTCGTGTCTTAACAAGAAGCATGGCTCATGAGAAGCGATATCTCTGAACTAAGTACATATGGTGAGGATGCCTGCTGTGCATCTAGCTAACAGTCTGGTGAAAAGCCAAGAGTAGGATTAAACAGAGAAAATAATGTAAGAGACAAATTAGTACATTCTGAATATGTCCCATAAAAACAAAAATATTCACAAACTTGTAATCACACAAATCCCAGATGGATTGCCCACAATGTAGCAACATGCACCACAAAGGGCTTCATTTATCTATTAACATATCCGTGTGGAAATGATTATGTGGGAAAAACATTAAGAGAACAAAAATAAATAACAGCGGAACATAAAAGTACCCTACGATGCATAAAAGAGATCTATCCAGTCTCAGCACACTTCATTATAACGAATCATCCAGTCTCTTCCCTGAAATATAAGGAAATTGAGAAGTTATGTTTGAAAAAAGAGTGGGAGTTCAGAGAAGAGGGAGGCTGTCTTGACTTCTAAACTGGTCACTTTAAACCCATGAGGGTTAAACAAGCAATTAAACTTGAAGCCATTTCTGTGGAGTCAAGTGGATTGTACTTTTTTTCCATTAACAGGATTCATATGAGAACTATTGGAAATTTAGTTTCTGTATGGATGTATCAAGTTAAAACGCAGATGGACTTAGAAATTAGTTAGGGTTAAACATAATGTTAAGGGATGGAGGTGAGCTGAAAGCTCTGTTTTGACAGAGTTGTCACAATAACTGGGTTGGAAGAATAGAGAATTTTTTTTTTGTTACTTTATTGAAAACTGAATATTTAACTATTTTACCACTTATAAGTTACAATGAAAAAGTGTATTTGTTAGAGAATGTCGTGAAAGGTTGATTGTCATTTCATTATCTATTGTCATAGGTAATTTTCTTGCAATCGCATCAACTAATGACAACTCTTTTTTGTAACACTTTTTTTTTGGATCAGAATAAAGATTTTCCTGTTTTTTATACATGGTATCTACAGTACGGTGATATTCATCACATGACAGATCGATGTATCTCATGTAAGCAAACCGGAAAAAGCCTCACACACCAATGTGATGAAGGCATGACAGCTACAAGCATTTGGTGAATGAAGCATAAGGTACTGGAGAGACTTGATGGACGTGCATTAAGACTCACACTGGTCTGCGCCTTGCTGTGTGTACATCCTCAAAGTAAGAAATCCCAGTGTTGTGTCAGATATATGTGACACGGTGTTAAATAATAAAATTATTAAAGACAAATACACTATTGAAACTGAATGCACATATCTTCCCATTGCTGATGTCTACAAGTCTTTAAGCATTTAACTGGCGTAATGTAAAGGCGCTTATATATTATGTAATTAGCCGTGGGTGGCATTATAAGCAAGAATTACTTATCAATCCAACCCAGTACAGACTCTGCCTTCAGCGCATTGGTTTGCATCTCCATCTGTATGAAATGAAAAAAATGTATAGCTGAGAGAAAGAAGCTGGTGTTTTTCATAATTTAGGGTTGTGAACACTTTTGCCAACTAAAGCCACAAAAATTAACTACTGTTTGCACTTGCCTTTGTGAAACAACGTGTTTTGAGCAGGCAGAATTTAAAGCGATATCATTTTACACAACGAAAGAGCACCAAAATTGCACACTGCCTCTCAACAGCCTCCAGTGCAAACAAACACTACGTGCACACTGCAGGCACAAGTGGCCCAAATTTGATTTTTTTTTTTTTTCTTTTTTGCTCATATGTGACTCAGATCTGTTTTTCTTTCCATGATAGTGTGTCATGAAAAACAAGGTTTAATTGGACTAAACCCCCAGCAAGCTTTACTTAGCTGAAGATACTGCTTAACTGTAGTAACATCGCGACTTCTTTCTTGTAAGGATAGCAAGAGTCTTTCTTTCACTAAATACCTTAAACTCTGTTTATTTAAAATGACATATAAAAAGCTTGTTTAAACAAATCTCTTTTAATCACTCTTTTAATTGTGGTCGAGCATTGGAACAAACAGCCATGTTTCTTTCTGCGTCCTGGTCTTGCTGCTTGACTGCTGCTTTAGCATCCAACATTGCACAATCTTAAAAGTCACAAATGACAACTTTGACTTATTAACACCAACTACTCAGAGCATCCCAAGCTGCACATCTGCTGTAGATGCATTGTCACGTTTTATTATTGCAACGCGCTACTACCACAGATGAATGATTAGTCTACAACAATGTACAGTGTCGACTAGTGATTTTGATAATGGACTGGTTGACTCATAGACTATTATGTGAAACTCCTACCGTATGACAGTGTGCTGCATGTGACATCATATGAGGAGTTATTATCCTTTTGCACATGTGGGTCAGATCAGGACTATGACCAGTTCACACTGGAATCATATATTGGCCACATTGTGAAAAAAAATGTCTAAAGTCAAAGAAAAAATCTGAGCAGTATATCAGAACTGACAACTAAGGCACAGTGTTGCATGGTAGATAATAACTGAGACTTGAGAGAAAGACCACAACATACTCACTTTACATTAAACTGTGCAGTGTACATTACTGTAGCACAACATACAGTATTTTTTTTTTTTTTTGCTGGAGAAGCAAGTGTAGTGAGAATATGTTAAACTTCATTACAAGTTCAAAGTAATCAAGCACAGGTACTGACCAAGTGATTTCTGCTCTTTGTCTTTAATGACTATTCAAGGTTAATCCATGATTCATATGATAATAATTTACCTGAACTGTGCTTAAGTGCAAGTACTAATAAACAAGATTATCTGTAGTATGCTTAGCATTTATGGATACACACAGCAGTTTCATATGCAGTGCCCATGTGGCATATGCGATGTCCTTTGAGTGGTGTGACAGAAATTACTGTGTAGTGAAAATGTACTGACAGATCTTGGAGCTGATTCAGAGGATGAATTTCCTTCCAAGTTGTCGAGAATTGATTTATTTTGTTGTGACAGTCGCTCCATGTCGCTCTTGTGGAAATAGTATATAGGCCTCTGCAGACTGCAGCGATTGAAGCCCAGTGGTGAGTTTATTTAGGATGCAAAACGCCATATTGCCTGTGAAAACACGCCAATTTCATTTTCAAATATAGCATACCGTCTGCCTTAGGAGAGCTGGTTAAACGCTTGGCTCTTAAGAAGTTGTAGTGAGAGGGGTATACAGGATTTCTATGACTGGTCCCAGTGGACACCAACAATCACCAAAAGGAAGCATTTTAAAACAGAAGGTTGACTGGCTGGGTCTGTACCAATCCCTCTTGCTTTTTTCTTCCCACTGTTCTGAGCTTTCAGAGCATTAATTTGTAGCTAAAAACTGGAGTGTGTAAAAAAAAAGATAGATGGGTGGTTCAAGCCAATCACAGGCTGGAAAGAAGACACAAGGATACAACCAACTAATGGACGGAATAGAGGATCGCTGTAATTTGACCAAATACATCAGAATGTGAGCTCTGCTATAAGCATTTGACAGGAACAAAATGGTAAACAACAGATCACACAAACAGAAATACTTAATGAGTAGAACCATATGGCAGGCAAGCTAACAAATACCAATGGCAGCAGGAGACGTAAAAGGGAGTTTGGCTGCAGCTTGTTTTACACAAATCATCTGGGAACTGTGGCAACTGTGGCAAAGTGTAAGACAGACAGACAAAGAGGAAAGAGCTGACTGTGAGACATGGCACTGAAGTGATTCTCCGCAGTAGGTAACGGTGGAGGGGGGAGGGGTTTATTGCAGAAAGGAAAGAGCCCACACACAAAGACACAAAGCTACGGAGTGGTTTCGAGCAAGAGAAGGGTGTTGTGGAAACGCAGCGCTGACTGCGAGAGACATGACTGTGAAGTCGTTCTCAACAGTGGTACGATGTTCGCGGTCTGACACGACTGACAGTGATGATAGATTCAGTCCCAGCAATGGTTTTTTAATGCTTCTTTTGTTTTGCAAAATATATGTGGGAACTGCCTGTTAGATTGTCTTGTAACTGATTTTACTCAAAAATGTTTTATTCTTTAGTTGCTTTGTGTATGGGAACTTATAGTAGTTACGTTCTTTCCTGCCTATGTGCCATCCACCTCCTCCTGTTTTACTGTATCTTAACATTATATTTATGTCTTCTCTACTCTTACTTTCCCAGCGGTTAAGCTTTTTCATCGCCCTAGATGTACTTCACTAAAAATGAGTGACAACAGGTCTCCCATAGCCACACATTTTAGTACGAAAATGGCTCTAATGTGTGGGGGAGTGGAAAGCGACAAACCAACAAAAGACCAAAGTGAGGAGGAGACAGAGAAAGTACCAACTTAAAATCCATATAACCTTAGGGAGATGAAAAAAAGAGACAATTGTCTTGACATTAAATATATGCAGAAGAGCTCCATGCATCACCTGCAGATCAGCAATATTATTTCAATTTTACACTCACTTTGAATTTGAGGACTTAGTAAATAAGTCGCTCCACTGGGACCAGTTACACTCCTTAAATTTTAGTGCAAGGTAAATGTTGAGCATGCTCCTTAGCAAATATGCCCCTAAGCAGAAAGCCCACTGAGAGATGAACATATTTAGTACCTAAATGAAAAAGAAAGCAGGTCCGGTAAATTGTGGCAATAAGAGGACATAAAAAAACAATATAATTTGGGAATGCCATGCCAGCAAAAGAGACACAAAGACTGAAAATACAGAGGAAGAAAAAACTTTGCTCACTCATTCCTCCCTTATACTCTTTCTTTCTTTGTCCAGCTGTGCCATCAAGACCAGCAGTCCCTCTTATTTCATATACCCCCGTGCAGCAGCTAGAAGCTCGCAGCAGATGGACAAATAGAAACAGACAACAGACAAAGTGACAGGCAGGCTGTCCCTCCTCATACCTGTGTACTCCAAGTGGAATCCAGCAGCAGATACACTGATGTCAGTCTGGAAGGTCAAGTACAGGTTGTTGGACGTGCTGTTCAGCAGCTGGGGAATTGTTGTACCTGTATTTTACAATATACAGAAGACAGCAGAGACCATGTCTTGTAATATTCCAGATTTAAGCCCACCAAAAACATGTGGACATGTACAACAACAGCTTATTTAAACCAGAGCCAAATTCTGAGAGTCTGAACACTATGGATTTCAGCAGGCAGTCATTTCACCTCCATAACCTTGCTAAATGAGAGCTGCTGTGTATATCAGCAGGATTAAATAAAATGATGGTGTAACTCTAAAATACAAAGTGTCTCACTTAATACAATACATCAAGGACAATCTCTCTCATGAAAAAATAGTATAACAACCAGAGCAGAGTCTATTTCACAAAATCAAAAAGGTAGTAGATCGGGCAGCACAATATACATCAAATATTAGTCATGATCACGATTTTGGCTTACAACAATTAAATGAACAAGATCAACTTTGATGTTGAAGTTTAAAAAGCGTGCTCCACCGCATATCAAATCAAGCGCCCTCTAACAGCCAGCAAACAGGGGGCGATCGAGATGTTTTGGCTTCGCTTTTGGGGTCATGTCACTGCTAGCTCACCCTGCAGCTGCAGTTCAGAGTAGAAGAGTAACAACAGAGAGAAGACCAGGAAAAAAGAAAGTCTAATATTTAAAGCAGAGGGCAAAGAGCTAGTCCCTCAAAACAGATCATTAGTTGTTTTGAAGTTTTGAAGGGTGCATGAGACTTGTGTCTGCAACGCAAAGCAACACAACTAACTTGTTCAACCACCTGAAGAAACACCAGAAACAGCAGTACAATGAATGCTTAAAGGCAAGAAAGAATACTGCCTTCTCTGCCTAATGTGACCTCACTGATTCCCCGTAATTGTCCAGCATCAACTCAGACATCCATAAAAGTGGCGCCGCTACCGTAAGTAAAAGCAATGCTGTTGTTTTAATTTTGGGTGAAAAGTTTTGGTACATTTTTATTTATTTTGCTTCCTGGAGAGGCACTGCAAATATGATGCAAAGGTTTCTACATTTACAGAAATGTAGCACAACATGGAAGTGAAAGCAGTGCTTTGTTCAATAAAATATGAAAGTGTAATAAAAATATTCTGCCCCTAAAAACAAGGAATAATCAGGATAAATAGTCGTGATCTCAATATTGATCAAAATAATCCGGATTATAATTTTGTATTTTGTGGCATCCTTGGTCAGAAAACATTGTGCATTTTAGATAGTTTGTATTTTATGTGAGGCTTTTTGGGCTGACCAGAAAAGACAGGATTACAATAGTCAAGTACATGGACCAACATTCTGTCTCCGTTACATATTTGAAGGTATAGATCATGTTCAACACACTTCCTTCAGGCCCACAAAATCCAACACATGAACACCAGCATGGTCTATAGTGCTGACTCTCAATTGGCACTGCAGATCTCTGTATGTGTGGCAACACTGAGGGATCTGGGATCATTTTCCCTATTCCAGGCGTGTCTTTTGCAATTTGCAAGGAGACTTTTACATATATTCGTAATGACCTTCATCAGTTTAGCCCAAGATAAAATTGATTGCAGGGCATTTAAAATGCCTTAGCCTTTTCACACCTCATGCTGCCCTGCACAGCGAGACTTGTACTGTGGAGCGATTACAATATGTAAAGAGTTTTGCTCCAGATTGAAATATCCCCCTCTATAGAAATCTGACACCTAGTCTCATAAAACTGATAGCCGATATGGAGGAAGACGTTATTATGCTGAAAGAGTTCCTCTCATGCTAGAATTCAGGATCTAAAAGGATGTGATGGCCTGTTTCTAGGTTACCATGTGGCAAGAGCACCATTTTAATTAGTGTGAGCCCTAAGGCACCACTACATTTGTAAAATTCCAGACTGAAAGAGGAGCTACATTATGAAGATCTCTTATGCAGAGATAGAATATTGTGTGAAGGAGAAGGGATATTTTTTTCTTCTTTGACTTCTTCAACTGGGTTTTAGACAGCATTCTCAAAGGACATGCCAAATGTCATCAGCTCCATCACCACATCTGTCTGCTGCTGGGGCCCTGTGACGTCTGATGAAATTCAAGAGGGAGCTGACAACTAAAATTCAGTTGTATTAGTTTTACCTGAGTAGCTACCGAGCCTTGGAGCGTTGCCATCAACCCCGTCAAAAAAATCCAGTGAGTCCCAGTTGTGTTCTGTGGCGAAGGTCACAACTTGAATCTGAAAGAGAAAGATGTTTTGATGCAAATGTAAAAGAAAGCTGGAAAAACACAAAGACAAAAAAACAGAAAACAAACACTCATGGCAAAATGACTACCTAATAAATAGAAAGAGGTTTACAAAATGAATCCATCCAAAAAACCTTTTCATCTCTCATCAAACATTACACTACTAAGATCTGCATCTGTGTCCTCTCACTTGGATGCCAGCTCCCTCAGGAACAGAGATTTTCCAGGCACAGTTCAAATAGTTGGCGTACGGCTCTGGGTATCCAGGAGAGAGGATAGTGCCTCTACGGTCAGTTAACACGCCACCACAGGGAACTAGACAAAGGGCAAGGGAGAGAGTCAGTCATGACAAAGTTCAACTTGACACAGGCCCCTGCAGAGCGAGGAGTGGGCAGGGGTCACAGTGGGGAAGCAACAAACAGTCAAGCATTTAAAGGCATCATTCCACCTATTATAAAAACCACAAATGAATGCATTTTAAGAGTGTCTGTAAATCACTTCATGTAACATAATTTTATGCACTCAAAGGAGGTTACCGATAAAGCCTGTCATGATAATAATGGCATGTAATGTAAATGAGCTTTATTTTACGACAGCTTTGAACCAGAGCATGCATCCCTGTCTCACATGATATCATTTTCATTTTATACTTAGTGGAGCTTTGCATGGCAGCACTCGCTCGCCCCCTCGTAAACAGTAAACAGTTCGGCCCTGATGTGTAATAAAATCTCTCACAGGTCGCACAAATCACATCAGTTGTGAATGCTGTTTCACTCTAAGCGCACCTTGTTTCTACCAGTGCCTCAAGTAATATATTTATCAAGCCTTTCAGCTCTAAGATGAATGCTGAATTGGAGTCACTGACCAGGCTGTGCTGATATCGTCAGGCACTCTAATATATTTTAACGTGGGTAAAAATCAAAATGAAGAAAGGGCAGTAAGAGCTACAATTTGTTGACGGCATAACAGGTGGGTTTCAATTGGTCTTGTAATAGGACAGAAGTGTTTGGCTCCACTTTTTGTCCATTAAGGATAGTGGTAAACCAGCCTTGTAAACCAGAATCCTTTGGATTATCACACACAGCAAAACACAGGGCAACATGCATTTCTTTCCCTCTGAAATGTGGTTCTTTTGGCTAATACAAAAAAAAGAAGAAAAAAAAGAGCAATGATGTATTAGGCTAGTGAAATTTTTCTCAGCAAGATCTTTTCCATTATCACAACAAGAGGAGTCTCATGCAGTACTGTTTGCTTTTTCATTGTTGCTTTTCTCTGTTAAGATCCATTGTTCTGCTGTCACCAGCTGGAGTGTGTTTGTCAGACATCTGTTAAGACATCACATGTATTTTAACATTAATGACAGATACTGTACAATACAAAAAGAAATGGTATAAAAGTCTTTATCCTAGCCCAGTGACTAAAATGCACCAATTGGTTCATCAGGCCTTTAACAGATTTCCTATAGGACCATGAGAAAAGCTATCACACAGGCTGAGTGTGTCTTTAAGATGTTCAGCACGTTCAACAGATGTTCAGAGGGCTACAATGTCTTCTCTCAATAGTGAGCCAGATGTTATTGGTCAAGGACAAGGGTTCACCCTGTACAGGTCAATCATAATCACAGTTTTCAATACCCATCAACAACTGGAGGATTTGATGTGAAAGACATACGGAGACACAGAAAAGGAGAAGAAAAGAAAATATTCTTCTTATAACAAAGGGGAAAAAAATGGCTGACAGAGAAAGTGGGAAAAAAACACATTTTCAGCTGTCAGCTTGCCACTATTTAAAACTCATCAATATTTTACAGGTTATACTGTGTCTACCCTCCTACACATGACTGGAGGATTGTGTCAAAGTGACTACTCTGTTCCTTTTACTCACACTCCTTTCACAGTGACACATTAGAGAAAATTACTTTTACACTGTACCACACAGCAATCACACTTTCATATAATGTCTGCCACAGTAAGGTCATCTTCAGCTAACGCATGTCACATGCACGTAGTTGGCGTTGAAATCGATTAACTCCTTAATCAAAACTGAAGGAGAACAGCTTGTGTAGTTGAACTTTGCTCTCCAAATGAAAAAATGAAGATCAATGACTATGACATCTAGAGTATTGGAGTCAGAGTGTCTAATCTCGTGGACACTGGTCAAACGTTCCTCAAAGTTATGTGCAGCCTATGCACTAAATAACATGGTGAGTGACCACGCTGTCACTGTCAGTAATCTTCATTTCCTGCTGGTTCTCCAAAATCTATTTAAAACAAGATAAAAGGCAAAAAAACTGAAGAAGACCATAACCTGGCTATTCTTAATTACTACTACACCTAAAATTGACTTCTACCAGTCGTAATGCTCATGAAATGAAAGCTATTCTCTTTTTTACAGTTTACCTTGTAACACCAACAACATTCCTCTACGCTTTGCCATGTTTACAGTTGTGCACAGCTCTTGCTCTCCGTCCGTATTGGTCAAATATGGTAAAGATTGTGAAGTTTGTTGCAAAAGGCAAAGAAAAAATTTTCCAACACACTAGTCTTTCTGCCAGAGGCATGGTCAATTGTCCTTTTCTATGACACACTACATAGTCTAAAACAATCAGTTGTCATGAACGATGCCCAATAGTCCAATCTGTCAGATTGGACTATTATCAGCCTGATATCGTGTAGTCTGAACCTGGAATCAGAGAAAACAGAAAATAATACACACATGATTAATCATAGACAAAATACTGTCCCACCTAACTTCTACAAAAACATTTAATATAAAAAATTACTCTTCCCTAAAACACAACTTTTTTAATCATTAGTCAAAAGAAATCTGCAGAGGATCAAGGACATTTTTCCAAAAGAGTAATCATCAAATCAGCCAGTATTAATCCCATTTAAATCACAAGCTTTCAATCTCTCTCCTCCTACGGGATACAATTAAAAATATATGTTTCTGTGGCTAATAGTATAGTAAAATACAAGACTGTAATTATGCACAAAGGGATCGTTGAC
>JAQQZW010000023.1:19544499-19557694 GCA_029814745.1 Zanclus cornutus | reverse complement strand
GCCACAGTCTATTGTAAAATAAGAAATGCGACAATTGATTTTCACAAAAATTGCAAACACTTGTTTCTGCTCCTGTTTCTCATAACTGTTAACACAAATAGCCAGTCCATTTGCACAGTCTACTGTGCCGGCTCCAAGCTTTCCTCACGAGCCAGAATTTAGTGAGGGCCAGTGGAGAATTCAAGAAAATGTAGTAAGACTGCCAGGTGATTGCTACAGTCCTTGGTTACAGATATGTGTTACGTAGTGTTGTTTGTTTTCTGTACCATTAGGTGTGTCTGTAAAAGTGTTTTCCTTTTTGTCTTCAGGTCCAGGAGTTCCACCAGTTGGAGTCTAACCTGCAGGTCTGCCAGTTCCTGGCTGACACTAGGAAGTTCCTGCACCAAATGATCCGCACCATCAATATCAAAGAAGAAGTCCTCATAACCATGCAGATAGTTGGAGACCTGTCCTACGCATGGCAGATAATTGACAGGTACTTTCTCATTGATAAACATCAAAGCCATACTAAAGTATGAACTAAACCGAAAATGAATCCTTGATAACACAGTTCATTTAAATGCCATATCTGCAACTGTACTTTTATTGCAGTCGACATTATTTTTCCCTTAAAATCTCCTCAGCTGCATGCAGATAGGGACAGATCGCATTGTCAGCCAATGACAGTGTGACAGTCTGTGAGACAGTCTGCTTATCTTTTCATATAATCCATCAAAAGGACCACAGTGCTGCAGTTGTTTTGACTTTTAACTTGACTCACTTGTGTTTAGGTTTTGTCTATAAAGCAGATATCACCAGTTTTTTCTGCCTTATGTTTTATTCTGCAGCTTCACATCAATTATGCAGGAGAGCATCAGAGTCAACCCGTCCATGGTTACCAAACTGAGAGCGACGTTTCTGAAGGTGTGGACTATTTGTGCCCAACACACATGCGCACGTACTCACACCTTAACAACAGGATAATAACGTGTATACATTAAAAAAGTATTTCCATAAGTTTGCCTCGATTTGGAGAATTGCAACCTATGATACTAAAATAATTCTTTTGTGTGTGTGTGTCTGTGTGTATGTGTGTGACCAGCTGGCATCTGCGTTGGACCTTCCATTGCTGCGGATAAACCAGGCCAACAGTGCTGACCTGCTGAGTGTCTCGCAGTTCTACTCTGGAGAGTTGGTGGCTTATGTCAGAAAGGTACAGCATATCAAAGTCATGTTTTCACCTATGATCTTACAAAAGTGGCTCCTGTGCCTTAAGGTTTTTAACAGAGAGGTCACACTCTTGTACACTTCCTGTGGCACTCATAAAAGAACTTGGTTTTAAAATGGTTTCAAAACTTTAACAAATGAGCTCTGCATGCTGTAAAGTGTTGTTCAGTAACAGCTGCAGTCATGATTAATGTGTCTTAAACCATCTGTTTGGCCAATGAAACAGCTACTTAGTGGATGTGTACCTTAAGATGCTATTACCTTCTGGTTTCATTAGCCACATGCAGTGTTACTTTATGCCAGAGGATTTGCTTCTCCTAGCTGTACACAAGGTTCCTCATCTGAAGCATCATGTACCATCTGCTTTTGATGACTAATCTTGACTCTTTGGTCTTAAAAAACCCTCAGACATACGTAAGATTTATGTTGGTGCTGAGTTTTGGGTTTTTTATCTTCTTGTTTCTAGGTGCTGCAGATCATCCCAGAGAGCATGTTCACCTCTCTGGCCAAGATCATCAAGCTTCAGATCCATGACATCATGGAAGTGCCCACACGGCTAGATAAGGACAAGCTGAAGGATTATTCCCAGCTGGGAGCTCGCTATGAAGTAAAAATAACTTGGGTTTGATACCGTCACACTTTAAAGTGTGCAAGTAGCTCCTGTGGTTGTTGTTGACAACTCTGTATGCTGATGAGAGTGAGGTGATCCTGCTAGCTGGCATTTCTCAACGTTTTTTTATCTCACTCGCAGATAAAGGTTTTGATGTGAAATCCAAAGTAGAAAAAAAGGTTTTAATGTGGAAACAGTTTGTGCAGGGAGAGATGTACTTAAGTTGCAGTAATTAGAATTTTTTAGGCTAATATTAATATGGCATATTTTGAAATCTAGTCAAATGCCTTAACTAAATGTGGTTGTTGTAGACTTTAACTATTGACTAATAGATTTGACAGTTTAAATTTTACTAATGCTGTTCATGTGCAATATCTGCTGGAATCTTTTTTGAAACAAACTGATGTAGAATAATCTTAGCTCATCCTAACACTTTGATATTACGCTGATTTAATTTAAGGTTTGCTGGATTCTGTCTGTCATTTATGTGCCTAAACACCCTTCTGTTTCATATGATTACAGGTGGCTAAACTCACCCATGACATCTCCATTTTCACTGAGGGGATCCTGATGATGAAGACAACTCTAGTTGGGATCATTAAGGTAGATGATGTGATAAAGTCATTTGGACTTGCAAAAAAGTTTCCTGCCTTTACTTTTAGCTTGATGATAGAATATTTCAGTACCTTCATCTTTGTCCAACAATGCAGGCAGAGATTTGGTGTTGATGTCAGCCACAGTGCAGTTCAAGGAAAAGTTACCAAAAGTTACTATAGTAACTTTACTAAATGAACTCTCATTCTTTAGGTGGATCCAAAGCAGCTTCTGGAGGATGGCATCAGGAAGGAGCTGGTAAAGAGGGTAGCTTATGCTCTGCACAGAGGACTGATCTTCAACCCCAAGGCTAAGGTGAGTTCTGTGATCTGTTGATTATTGCATGTTTTTCTATTCATATTTTATAAGCATTAGTAAACACTAAAGTTTCTCAAGGACACAGGACAAAAACAGTTAGCTATTAATAATGAACAACTGCGGGTTCTGCCCAGAATACATGTCTAACATCTTTTTACTGTCTCATTATAATGTCTGAGTTCATGTCCATGAATTTGTGCCCTGTGAGAATCAAGGATAACAGCAGTGAAAAATGAAAAGACTGGACTAAACGGGAATTTTCCACTTTCTTAGCCTAGTGAGCTGATGCCCAAGTTGAAGGAGATGGCGGCCACCATGGACGGGTTCTACAGGTCGTTTGAGTACATCCAGGACTATGTCAGCATTTATGGCCTTAAAATCTGGCAGGAGGAAGTGTCCCGCATCATCAACTACAATGTGGAACAAGAATGCAACAGCTTCCTCAGGGCCAAGGTCAGTCTCAAGGCATTAGCAGGCTTTTTACTGTCTCTTGTCTTATCCCTGACATCAGTTCATCCCTCAGTGATCAATACAAGATGCTCTGGTTATTTGTCTATTTGTCACTAACTTGAGTTAATTCATTAGTTCTCTCCTTGCTTTCAATAAGATCCAGGACTGGCAGAGTGTGCACCAGTCCACCCACATTCCCATCCCAAAGTTTCCCTCTGTGGATGAATCTGCCACCTTCATTGGTCGTCTCTGCAGAGAGATCCTCCGAATTACTTACCCCAAGTACGTCTCTGCAAAAATAACAGTGAAATTAATCTTTGCTCTCAGAACGACTTTAATACGAAAATGGAAATACAAGCATTTGTCATATGTGTAGATGCTGAATCTGGCAGTATTTAGAAGCTTCCCTGACAAACGCTATCCTTTCTACAGAGTAACGTGCTATATCGACCAGATGAACACCTGGTATGACCTGAAGAGCCACCAGGAGGTCACCAACAACAGGCTGTTCTCTGAGATCCAGAACACCCTGGGTACATTCGGCCTCAATGGACTAGACCGCCTGCTCTGCTTCATGATTGTCAAGGAACTTCAGGTAACTGGCGTACAAAAAAAGTCTCAGGTTATAAAACAAAGTTACCAACTGGCTCATATTGAAATAAACAGGGGCAACAAAATACTGCTTCCAGGTCTGTAAGGGCTTTTATGTTATCCTCAGTGCACATGGTGTACACACCTGAATGTATTTGCTCTCTCAGCAACCTGTTTCTTCCATCAGAACTTCCTGACAATGCTTCAGAAGACCATCCTGAGGGACAAAGCTGTGGTGGAGGTTTTTAAAGCCATGCTGGGTGCTGTCAACCCAGTCCAGGGCATTGTGGGTAGGTATTCATTTAGGAAATTCTACCAGCTGTCAGAATGGTTTTATTCCTTGAGAAGGAACTATTGTTGTTGTTTTTGTTTTTTGCCACAGCTAATGCCAGCAAAGTGTACGCTAATGCTGTGGCCAAGACTCAGAAGATCTGGGGTGCATACCTGGAGGCCATCATGAAGGTACTGCTCCAAGATATGTTGTGACAATAAATGTATTATTAATTACTAATAATATTCACGGTTCATTCTTTAAAGGTGAAACATGAGCTCAGGTTGTGTTTACAATCTTTAATGCATCTTTAATGAACCTCTCCCTCTCTCATATACGTTCATGCCACTCTTCATAGTCAACCATCCGTCAATGCCAGTAAAGACATGCTGCTATAAAAATAGTGTGAAATAAATGTGTTTGTTGTAGGTGGGTCAGATGCAGATTCTCAGACAGCAGATCGCTAATGAGCTGAACTACTCCTGCAAGTTTGACTCCAAACACCTGGCTGCTGCACTGGAAAACCTCAACAAGTCAGTCCAGTCAGAGCACACTGTGACACTTCTCTAATAGCTCTGTAGTTGTGTTATAGTATAAGAGTGTATAGAGTTTAGGGGAAAGTATTGCTGCAGTATTATGAAGAGATACACATAGATGCTTTATATTGCTCCAAAATGTGGCTTATATGATACTTGTATATTATGCAATATATAAATATTTAGTTATTGCCATTTCTTTTTCCATGTACTTCCACTATATTAATGACTTAAAGTCAAAGCACTTGTTTGATTTAAGAAGAAAATTTGTGCTGTGACTTTTCCTAATTAAAATTTAAGAACAAATACTACTTGATAAATGATTATTATTCTAATATAAAAATTTAATTTGAGTAATGGAACAAAAAATAAAAAACTTCTTTATTATTCTACATACGTCGACTCTTACTATGACCTTGCCAGGTCTATGCTGGCAGACATTGAAGCTCACTACCAGGATCCATCCCTGCCCTACCCTAAAGAGGACAACACTCTTCTGTACGACATCACTGCCCACCTGGAGGCTGCTGGCATTCACAACCCACTCAACAAGGTCTGGAGATGAATTACCATACAATGTGGGAATTATAACAACCTTTTTTCAGAAACTCACTCTGTTTTCTGTTGTGTGTGGTTATATGTTGCAGAATTCTCTGACTGACCGTTTTTCTTCTGTTTATGTTTATCTCAGATCTACATCACTACAAAGCGCCTACCTTACTTCCCCATCATCAACTTTTTGTTTATTATTGCTCAGTTGCCTAAACTTCAGTACAGCAAAAACCAAGGCAAGTTTTTTTTGTTTGTTTGTTAATTTTTTTTGTTTTTTGTTTTTGTTTTAGTTTACTGTACTACCGCAGGTCAAACCAGTGTGCTATGATTGCTGATGTTTCAGAGAAGCTTAGGTGTCTAGTTTTGATTATCCATTACATCAACAAAGGCGTTTCTTACAGTTTCCTGTACATATTTATACATGTGAGGGTAGGTGTCACTTTCAGCTGGGACCTCATTGCCCACATTGTATAACATCCAGTATTGGCTGCTCTATCTCTTAGAGTTTGAATGTGTTTTTTAAGTAGGTAGGCTGTAAGACTGCATCCACATGTTCATGATCTCATGGCTGATGTGCTGTACTTTATCAGGAATGACATGCAGGAAAGCCACAGACCCAGTTGACTGGCCTCCGCTTGTACTTGGTCTGCTCACTCTGCTCAAGCAGTTCCACTCCAGATACACACAACAGTTCATGGCTCTCATTGGTCAGTTTATTCGCTCTATAATGGAGCAGTGCACAAGGTAACAAAATATAATTGACTACTTTGGAATAATTTCTTAAATTACAAATTCAAACACATAATTTTGTGTAGTTTTAAATAAAGATATTGTTTCTCTTTTTGTATTCTTGATCTGAGTAATTTTAAGAAATGTGTCCTGTTATGGGTTTATGAACTCATCTTTGAGTTTCCATTTGATCCCATCATAGTCAGAAGATCCCTGATATGCCATCTGATGTAGTGGGAGCCTTGATGTTCCTGGAAGACTATGTGAAGTACACAAAACTGTCACGCAAGGTAGGACAAGTTTGACCTCAGTAATGCTGCTACTGATATTGTAAAAATATGGTTAATTACAACAATTTACATTAACTGGGGGTGGTAGGGAAGACTGAGCTTGGACTTCTAATGTTTCTGCCGTAATATGTTTAACAGCTGTATTTTTACATAGTAAGATGTAATGCTTTTCTGCTGTAAGAAATGGATAAAGGCCCTGAATGAGACACAACTATAGACATTAAAGGACTGTGATTTGTACTTTTACTGTATGTGCTATGGGAAAGTAATGTGTATTTCTGTCTATTTTCTCTGTATTCTGAAGGTGGCCGAAGCCCATGTGCCAAGTTTCATTTTTGATGAGTTCAGAACAATACTGTGAAGATCTGGATGAAGCATTTTCATGAGAAAATTCTGTTTTTGTTGTCATAGACTTTTTCACTGCAGACATTTTCAATTTGTCATATTAGAAGAAGTATGGATCGGGTGTTACCAGTAACATTAATGATTGCTTTGTTCTGTTCAAGCATCTCAGTAAGCCATGTCAGTGTGACAGTGACCCAGGATACACATCACCAGAATCCTGAAAGTGAAGCAGAGAAATGGAGTTGAGCCTCCATTTATTTCGTTTGCAACTGTGCTTCAATGTCTTCCATGAAAAAAAGACTATTGAGTTGTGTCCTTACATATTTCATTGGACATTAATGTCTTAATGCACTAACTGTACATAGATAGAAAATTTAAATTACATATTAATTCACTCGCCAACTTTGTATATTGTCAGTTTCTGCCATTTCCAAATGAAGTTCATTAATAAAAACGATTGTTCACACAATGTTTTGTTTACCAAAGGCTTTTACTTTGAAAAAACCCGGAAATCAGACCTTTGCCACAGCCACTTTTACAATAGTTACAGTGTCGCGCGAAATTGCGTGTGTTTCTGTTTTCATGTATTTCGCATTTGGTTCTTACCCTTATAATAACATTAGGAAAAAACTGACACATGTTTAAACATTGCTACTTCACATTTATACAGTAGCTAGACGGTTACGTAGCTAAGCTAACCAGATCAGAAGCTAGTAACTTAACGTTAGCAACTTAGGCTAGCGTAAATATCAGTTAGCTTAACCTTAGGTTATGTGTGTCGCGTTTGTGGTTCCAGAGGATAAAAGATACATATCATAATGTCTCTTAGCTCAGTTCACGGAGTACTGACCAGCCTGAAGTCATGTCAGGCAGACATCGGGACAGGTATGGATACAGTGACAGATGTAGCTATGGACCTGGCGGAAGCTCAAGGTTAGTATGAACGTTACATCCACCCGCAGTATGCTTGTCAACCTCACTAGCTTTGCTGGTCTCAGTCTCTGCACGGTTTATTCTTTCTTTGATAATTCTACTCTAATTTAATGCTTCATAATAGTCAGAGAGAAGTTATCCCCCGAAATTCCTGGTTCTGATGGTGCTGTTGATTTTATAGTTGTATTTCCTGTGATGGAAAGTAATTCAGTATATTTTACTCAAGTACAGTAACGTTACTCACAGTTTTGAAGTGCTTGTACTTAAGCCGTACTTGGGTATTTCCATTTTATGCGAACTACTTAATATGTATACTTCGACTCAGAGGGAATCAATGTAGGTCTGACGCTACTAAACTTCTTTGGCAGCTAACATTACAGCTGTTAGTTACTTAAAAGGTTTATCTTTAACAAAACAAAATCCATGAAATATGATGCATAAGTGTGGAATAAGCAGCAGGACAAAAGTAGTTAAAATCAGCTCCACCTTGACAGGCTATGACTTTAAGTACTGCTTATATGCAAATGTATTTATAATAATACTCCACCAATGTAATAATATACTTTCAGTGTTCATTCTGCATAGTAAGTAGATGTACTTTTGATACACCTGTCGCTTATACTTCAGTTTTTTAAGCGACCAATGTAAGACTTTTACATCTGAAGGAGCATTTTATATGATTTATATAATTTTATTTACCTATATGCAGGGTATATAGTATGGAATTACTTGTTTTACTGAAATAAATGATCTAAATACTTTTTCCGTCACTGTTTGTTGTAATGTTACAGATAAAGACGTGCACCCTGGCATCAAGGAGATGGAGGCCATGATTCTTGAGTGTGCCAAGCTGGACAGGGAGATTGACTACTTTGTTGACGTCGTGCAACAAGTCACAGCAGAGGTGACAACAACCTGCCATGGTCTAATCACATAAGTGGAAAGCATCCTCCCCTCTTATACTGAATGAACAGATGTATTGCTGGGATAAGTACTTAATTGCACCAAATGTGCATATACTATGGATGATTGGTTCTTTGGAAGGTCATTAGCAGTCATAGTATCTCCCGCTATGCTGTGTACACCAAGGTTTTCCGGATTGTGAAGTCATAATGTCAAGGTGTTAGTTTCAAATGTCAATAAACACTGAACTTGATGATTTGTAAAAGCAGAGGAATGAGTCTAATCTACTTAATTCTCTGTAGGTTAGCTCACAGCAGCCTGAGGCAATGTTCAGCCTGTCTGCCCGAGTAAAGGAGCAGTTCACAGAGAGAATCGCCAGCCTCTCTGACGCCAATCTGCAGAATCATCAGAAAGTACTTGCATTCAGGGACAGCATCAAGAACACCCTTAACCAAGGTAAGGCCTGTGCAGAGAAACAATGGGGAAAAGAGTGTGAACTTATGCACTGCTAGACTCAATGCAATGTAGTCGGGACTTAAAATAGACTTTGATCATAGATGTGCGTGCAGGAGGGCTCCTCAGCCAAGGAGAGAGAGAAATCTCTGGGTACATTCTTCTTCAGGCTAATTAGCTTAATTTCAAACAAGCACACTAGAGTTGGCAGAGTTTACTGTTGGATAATTATGTTTGTCGGCCACCCTGTAGCTTTTTTTTTTTCTGCTTTTTAACTGTTGTCCTTAATAAACCCCTTATTAAAAAGGTGGCCGCACACACAGACGATTGCCCAAATTTAGGTTCTCTATAGACATTATGAGTGAAATTGCTGCTGCAGCAATATTATTTTCCCAGTCTGACTCAGTCCCGAAAGATGCATTGTGTGAGAAAACATTTTTGAGGGGTACATTATCTGAACTGAAGTGATTCAATGAGATTGTTTAATATATCATAAGTGTATTCTGTTGTACTGTATAAAAACTTAACCCATCAAATATCTTTTTTGTTCACTGAATTAGTATCAAAAGTATTACCTCATGCTCCTCGTGAGGGACATGTTATTAAGTGTACATGTTGCTGTCTTAAAAGCTAAAATATTTTAGCTATTGGTTGGGCCATTGCATCATGACCTGGAATAGCTAAAGGAGGCATCAGCACAGTTGTTTTTAATATTTTGGCACAGGATGGGCTGTTACTATTCGATTCTTGTAGCTGTGCCGGGACATCAACAAAAGATATTGTGAACTATATTGTCAACGATACTGTGAAGGGGCAGATTACTTTATGTGTGGGTGGGTTTGCTTGCTAGGTGTCTGTGTACTTGTGTGAGCGGTTGAGATTTTTGTGTGTGTATATCAGTAGCTGTGCTTCTGTTGGTGTAATATCTCAATGCTACGTGTGTTACTATAAATTCATATGGCTGTGTTTCTAATGCGAAAGTAAAAGATTGTCAAATAGTGATAATATTTGGTGAAAAGTCAATATTTCACGGTTTATTTATTTATTTAGTTGTATATTTTCCATTTAAAGAGATACCGCCAACCAACAACCTCCAGACCTGAAAAAGAGCCAACGTTAAAGTGCCAAAAATGGCAGTTCCTTGAATGGCCACTTGAGGCTGGCTCTAAAAATGAAGGCTGCTTTGAGAGACAGCAGCTGCTAGCTTTCTGCAAGGTGTCACACAGTTATTGGTGGCAATGTGTATCCTCACCAGATCCACCCACTTGTCCAAAAAACGGTCCAATAAACCAAGGTGGCAATGGACATAAAGCAAAACTCCAGGCTTCGAAAAAGATAGTCCACAAACCAGTTGGTGACATCACAGCATGTCTGAGCACTACTTTTCATTACAGTCTATGGGTACTGCACAATTAAAGGTGTTTTTTGAGCTGTAAGTTAAATTATATGACTGTACTCCAATGAAACACATCAAAGCTAGTGTTAATATTTACTTTTTTTAGCAAACAAAAATGGGTTTAAAATGGCTAAACATGCCATCTACTGTCTGAGATCATCCTGAACCTTGCAAGGCTAATGCTGACAACAAGTCACCTGTTAGGGACTTATTTTCATCATGAAATTTACATCGAAAAACAAATATTAAAGCCCTTGAATCAGAGGTGGACGGCCCACCTTTCCTACTCCTGCATGTGAGTGAGTGTGTGTGACACAGCACTCATTTTCAAATATATGCTGATATAGAATCATCATTTATGCGAGTTAATGCTTCTTTTTTTCTGCTAGCCCTCTAGTTAGTACATTTAAATTTTGGCACGTTGGTTTTGGACTGTCAAAACTCCGGTCGACTCTGTGTTTCAGCAGCTGCTCATGGCTGGCTAGCTCTGACTACTAGCTCTATATGACTGTGGTCAGTCAGTCTGTCACACTGTCAGTGTCTCCTTACCTTATAGCCACAACGCCACTCCCCATACAGTGGTTGTCCTTGCAGCCCTCTGCTGTATTTTTTGAATATGCTGGTAGGGACGAAGCTAGCAGAATTTTGATGTGAAGTTACACCTTAATAGTAAGCTGGATTATGTCTGACTTCATAAGTGGGACGTGTCTCCCCCAAGTCACTGTCATTCATCATTTGTTACTATGATTGGACATTTGGAAGCATATTGTTGGTGTGTATTTTTCAGCCAACCAGGGGTCAGCAGAGAACACAGAGGAGCTCGATGAGGACATCGCTGTTACACAGAGCCAAGTCAACTTAATCTGCCCACTCACACAGGTAGACTGTACTTTCTATTTACACACAGCAATCATGTTGTCACATTGAACTTTGCCTTGATTCAAAACATTTTTATCTTATAACATCTCTACCTAATTTCTGACAATATAATATTGGTTTGCTCATAAGAAAAACAACAGAGCACCTTGATATGATGCTTTAGAGGCTAATTGTGTTTTTGGCCCTTTGTTTCATTATATAACACACCACCGTGTATCTGTATTTAAGGTGGAAATGGTGAATCCGGTGAAGAATAAGAAGTGCAACCACCACTATGATGAAGGAGCCATACTCAGCCTGATCAAAACAAAACACAGCCAGAAAAAGAAATGCCGGTAAGACACTCTTCCTTGGAGGGTTGTTCGAAAGTCGATTCAGGTTTTACAGCAGTAAACAACTCTGAGCTGGTGTGGGACCAGTAGACTGCCTTAATTCACATTTTCTTTATTATGCTGCTTTGATGTTGGAATGAAATTAAATGTGGCTGGTCCTAGAGGAACACTGATGAAATCCCAGTGCAGGCCCACGTTGTTGTGAGAGAAACTTGCCTATTGTCTGGAGTCCTGATGGTGGTCACCGTGCACACCTTACACGCACAATTACAGCAGCAATACTCAAGGGGGCTTTCCTCAGTCTGATTAGGTGTATGACTGATGAAATGCTGTTCTACTTTTCTGTAAGAGTATCAGTGTTGAGATTTTTAAATTCATACTTGCTTAAATTTTTTGTGAATTTCTATATTTGTGTGTTTTGATACCCTTTGAACATTTTTCCCTCTGTTTTTCTCTCTTTCTTTGTCCTTTAGCTGTCCTGTGGTGGGCTGTGGCAACACGGATGTGAAAGAGTCGGATCTGATTCCTGACCAGATACTGAGGAGAAAGATCCAGAGCCAGAAGAGACAGGGCAACCACACGTAGTGCACTACATCTTTGTTGGCAGAGTCATACATCATAAAACCTGTGCCTTGGTCATTATTTGTGTATTAAGAAAGGAATATAAGTAGGTAGTATATTGAGACAGTTATTTTAATCAGTGCTAAAGTTGTAAGCAAATGTTGTCTGTTCTTTTGCAGTTTGCTTTATAGATTTGAACCTCAGGAAAACTCTGCTAGCCAGTGAAATTAGAATTGACAAAGTGATGAATTGTTTGTGGTTCAGCTGGAGCATTTGTGTACTCCAGTGTTGTTGAATGTGAATTAAAGCAACAGATCTTCTCATACATGAATACCACCAACCTTGTTTTGTCATTTGGAGTGTGGGTAAATCAGTTTTTAACATATTTTGGGGTCTACATGATGCAGTAAGTTGACAGGACCACAAGAGAGCAGTGTCTGAAGGAAACAGGATTCATATGATCAGCAGAAAAAAATTAACTTCTCATCTCTGGATTATAAATTTTCAGTTCCAGTTGTGCTGTATGATTATTGGTAGAGTGACCCCTACTGACAACTATAAATCTTCACTTGAAATGTGATCCTCCTTTCTTTTAAAAAAAAGAGAAGATAACCAAGGAAGGATACTGACGATACAAAAAAAAACTTCCAAGGAAAACAGTTATGTAAATGAGCCATAAAAAATGCATTCTTTAACATCAGCCGGAATGCACTAATGTGATTAAATCTCTCCCTTCCTGCCTGCTCTTGCTCCTTGTTTAGGCTCTTTGTTACGAAGAGAAACAAACAAAGGCAGTGTTTAGAGTAAGCTAAGTGAAGCTAATCTTTTAATAACTTTGCTTCAGACATTTTAAAAACTGTAATTGCTCTTTTCTTCCAAACAGTGCGTCACATGGCTCTAAGTGCATTTTACCTATGAAGATAATAAGTGGCAATAAATGATCCAGCTAATGTTGACTCATTCGTTTCTCCACTCTGCTTCATTTTGAACAACCATCCTACAAATCTAATCCTGTTTACTTGCACAACATGTTTAGTCACATGTAATTTCACAACAACAGTTCAATTCGTGGAAAGTGCACAGACAATCACGCACCAGCATTGCATTCACCGCATCATAGAGCCATTGAAGCTGCTTCTTTGGATGGAGGCAGAGCTGTAAATATTCTCAGAAATTCAATCACAATAGCATACAGACAAGCAGTGCCTAGAGAAAAAAACAACCCAATCAATTCCCCACAGATGTT
>JAQQZW010000023.1:18787556-18801201 GCA_029814745.1 Zanclus cornutus | reverse complement strand
AAAAAAACAAAGAGGAGAAAATTCATAACTATGGTAACTACATGTTGTTGGGATCCAAAATCTTCTGAATCTTTTGATTTGTCTATCCGTAAGTTACCATTTCTTATTCATAGACCTTGATTAAGTAGAAGTCTCTAAAAGTGAAGATTTAGAATTACTTCTTATTGAACTTTTTTTCACTAAATTAATTTAATTGATCCAATTCAATCAATTTTGTAGCTCTTGTTACTGCTTTTATTTTATACCCACAGTGTGAAAAATTTGGTCTAAAATATTTCTACAAAGTGATATTTTTTCTTTCTCAAATGAGTTTGATCGCTTTTTCAGTGAAGCAGTGACAAATTGTATTTGTATCTAAAGTTAGTTTAGTGTAAACAACCTCTATCTCTTAATGTGAAGAAAAGACCCAAGGACTCTTGCTCTATGACATGTATTGTATTCCTTTATTGTTGTATGGGAAGTAAAGTTACATTGTTCAAAGTTTTGCAGATCAACCAATGGAATAAGAGAGACTGAGTGGAGAAAAGAATGGAGAGGAGGAGGGAACGAGAGATGAGGAATAAGAGGAAGGTTTCTCATATCTGTTTGCAGCTGCTGGCTCTGCTCCAAGTCACCACTCCTTCCTCAAGTAACTAACCACATCCATGATTTAAGATATAAGATTTAATAAAGTTGCACTAAGTTTCCTTTACTTACATTGATTATAATAAATATCCATAGATTTCCATGAATAAAGAAGTCATAAATGAACTCAGTACAGGATGAGGATCCTGTTGTCAAACTGAACACTGCACCAGGCAGAAGGGCCTAACCCTGACCTCAGTCAGTGTTCTGCTGTCTGTAAGATTTTTAGTAGAACTTTCACTGGGGAAAGAGATGAGTTTCTGGTTATTAGAATATTCAAATGTTTATGAGTGGAGTGACTTTGCTTAAGATCACATATTAGTTTCAGGTAGCATTCAGGTACATAACAATGTGCTGCGTATTAACAATACACAGCAAGGATGGGTGTGATCTGTTTAACACTGCGTATTTTTTGGGGTGTGTGCTTGGTTTTCCTGTTTTCCTAAGTTTCTTCTGATTCTAGTTGTAATAAAACAATCCATAGTAATCAAAATGTGACTGGGTTTTACTGAAACATTGTAACAGGTTAAAATGATCTTTTACATAACATAGCTGGATTTGAATTCAGTTTTAACAAATGGATTTAGAAGATTTTACACTAGGTAATAAATATGCTTTGAATTATCTGCATATATAGAAATTACTGATTTTAATTTCCAATTTTTGCTCTTTCCTCTTTGTCTCTCTCTCACACATAAACACATACGTCACCAACACTGAATCACAATTTTAGCACAAAACACTACTACCACCACTGCCACCACTTCAGCACTGAACCCTGCAGCTCTCAGTTACCGCATACGCCCAGCTGATGTCACAGTGGCTGTGGGAGAACCTGCAGTGTTTCTCTGTGGAGTGCCTGAAGCTTCTCCAAACTTCACATTCACCTTCTATGGGAGTCACAGCAACTACAGCCTCACCTGTCCTTATGGCCACGTGGAAGATATCCCTCAGGTGAGGTGGTCGCCATCTCACTCTGTAGTTATGCCTCACTGTGTCCTCATTCTCTTCTCCTCTTCCTTTCAGTAGAGAATACCCATGTAGGAGACACAGAAATATTACATTCATGAATTGGATGTGATGCAAAAGATGGCACAGACATTCAGTCATGAGTTCAGTATGTATGCTGCCCCCAGTGTTGCTTGTGTCATTTTGAATGGATCTCTGGAACCTGCAATATTGAAATCCACTTTTCATTACCATCACAAGCTTCACCAAATCAACCAGGACTGACTTTCATTTAGTTCAGTTTAATACTAGTTAAAGTATTACAGTATAAATGTATAAAGAGTGTAACAGTGTTCAACTGAAAGCCAGTACCTTCAGTGGCATGTTTACTGTCCATCCATTCATTATCTCCACCTTAACCTGTGCAGTCAGGGTCGAGGTTGGTGATTATATTGCAGTTCGAATCATGTTAATATTCTTTTATACTCTCCTGATCTTTCTTCCCTGTTATCTCCTCTGAACCCTTCTTCATTCCCTTCGTTGTCTTTCTCCTCAGGCTCTCTGTGGCAGGTGTGAAATGAAGGAAGGAGAGTCACTGGCTGTGTGGACCCTAAAAGGAACTTCTTTCTCGGACAACGGCACAAGAGTCGTATGTCAGCAGTCAAAGAATCCTGATGCACCTGCTGCCATCCTACAAGTTTACGGTAAAGACTCTGCTACTATTCGCATGCTGTATATATACAGTTATATTGCCTAATCCATTTACTGGATTTGGTAACAAACCTTCAAGATCCACAAAAGACAAGGCTTCGAGGATGCAGCCTGTTCAGTAGTGTCCAAACTTATCAACATAACATATACAACGAATGTCAATATCACATATGGAGGAAACAGAAAAAACAACTATTTTCTTGTACATACTGCTGGTTTTAATTCATTTAAGGAGGCAAAGGAGTTCAGGTGACTGATCTACACTTAAATCTCTTTATTTTTCTCAGCATGTTCACAGCAACTTATATTTAATTTTTTTTCTTTATTTTACATCTAAATGTTTTACTACATGTAAAAATGCTGAAAGGAGCTTTAGGTACTCTCACTTCTGCCAAATTCTGTAATTAATTGCAAGTAATCTAAAGTCGTCTTCGTGTTTTTTCAGTGTTTTGTTTTTGCGTTATTTTCTTAATAGTGGATAGGCCGAATATTTTACATTTGTTAAGCAGTACTGTATTTATGTTCCCCCTCCCAGCAGAAAGAACTTTAAAAATATCAGTTGTGTGAAAATTTGATTTTTGGTTGATTGCTTCAGGTTCCACTTGTGAAATCTGAAAATGCTTTTCACAGGAGAAAGTGCAAGGGCATAAAATCTTGTGATCATTCATCATTCATCTCAAACATTTTTTTTAACCTTCCATCTCTCCACGTTTCATTATTTCCTTACTTTTCCTCTCTCCTCCCTCTGTCCTGTTATCTTCACCCCTAGATAATGGCACCAAATATGCCACTCTCATTGGCTGTGTCATTGGAGGCTTCTTTGGCATGTTGTTGGTGGTTGGTTTATCATACACCATGCTTCAGAACTCTGAGACCCTCCAGAAGTGCTTCAGTAAGTACAATTAAGCCTCGGTTCACCAGTGTAAAATGTCATACACTCATTGCAAATTTATACTTGATAAACAATGCGCGATGTCTGTATGCTTTCAGAGGGAAAAGACACGGAAGATGACTTGACTACGATAGTGACGAAGGACTAAAAGGAGTTTTGTTGCTTGATGTTGGCCTCCATTCACCGCCTAATGAACAGACAACAGAGACCGTCTCTATTTTTAGATCCTTTGACTAATCTAAGTGAAGTGAGAGCTGGACTAAGCAGAAGTCTGGAAATGATGTCCAAAATGTCTACGGCCGGATCCAGTATGACCCCTGTTACCTTCACTGCTTTGTTCTGCCATCAATTATAGGACCCTACACACATTATTTCATGCCTCATGGCATATAATGTAGCATCTTCCTTTTAATTCAAGTGTAACACTTGCTAAATTGTGTCCTCTACTGTGGAAAAAACAATTTAGCAAGTGTGTAGAAAGTATTTAGGCTGTATATAGCTTCAAGGATTTAAATAAAATTCTCTTTTAATGGTTAGTTTAAATGCATTGTTTAACTGTTCAATAATTTTCCCACATATGAAATGAACATCATACAGTACTGTGAGTGTTCCCTCAGATTGAGCTACTGAATGCAGCAGTGAGTGTTCACAAAGAAGTTATGAAAGTGCTGAGTAAACGATCACAAAAAGATGAAGATTGTTAAAAGAGGAATAGAAAAGTAGCTGTTCGTTTGTTTGTATGCACGTCTTACAGCTGTAGACCAACTATTGAAGGTAAGATACTTACAGATGGAGGGGCTTGTGCTTTTAGGTTAGTCAGCTACATTTTCATAGTTTGTCCACTTGAGGGAAGCACTTAGTACACAGAAAACAAGGCAGTTTATTGTTGAAACAAATATTCACTTTAAAAGTAGTCCCTGAGAAACCAATCAGCTGAACAAGAGTTTCAACTGGACTTTTTTTTAAATCAAATTTTTCGATTAAATCTCTGATTAAAAATATCTATTCTTTTATTTGGGATTTTGCTAGTAAAGTGAGTTTAATGTGTTAATGCTGTCATGCTAAGTGTTTTATCTATTTGCACTGAGAAGTAAATTGTCCAGTTGTTTTTGATGTGGTCACACAGGCTTTGTCTGTAATAATAAAAGGAGCTTTTACCTCTACAGTTACCAAAGGCAAACTAAAGGATGGTTTTGTTTTTATTTTGTTGCTAATGTTTGCTGTTGTGCACTCAATTTTGTCTTTTAATTTCTTTTGATTTTTGTATGATTACATTACTCAAATATGGTCTTTCTTATTGTTTGTTCTCATTTTGTTTTTGTCTATCTACCCTGCACACAAGATGCACTTACAAATCAGCGGTTTCTTTTAATGTGTGGCCCATGCCCAAAATTAAAGTTGCATGATGTCAAAACAAAAAACTCCTGTGCCGGACTCTCCCTTTGACTGTGTTGTTTGGATCAATCTGTAAAATCCATGATGACTGGATGTCACAGCACGGGGGAGGTGCAAAATATGTCAGCATGTCATCAGAAACCTACTACCTTTCTTCTAATCTTACACGTGGTTTTGGTTAATTCAGGCCCCTGAAAGCTCAACAGACAGTTCTGTCATCTCTAAATCACTCTTCACAGTATATGTGCACAGGCCTGACAAACACTGTCCTTTTTCTACTCTCATTTACCCATGCACATTGTTTTAAGTTGCAAAGCAGATTATTTTCCAATAGGCTACTGCAAATGTTAGAGTCGACTATGTTAGAAACACTCTCATACTGCACCAGCTCCGCTTCCTTCTTAGCAAATCCCAGCAGAATACAACTGGTTTGGACAGTTTGTTGTCTGCCAGTTGGCATTTCAAATATGTACTAGTACCGTGACCCCACTTGATACCACATAATCACAACTTTTGTGAGTCTCTTGCTTCCCCTGGTGGTGAATTTGCATGCATACTTGTGCCAGGAACAAGACTTTCACTGTCTGTTGGCGTTGCTGTCCTTTTTCCTTCTGCCTTTATGTTGTTTTAATAGTGATATGGCACAAAGTGAAAAAAACAACAGAATTAGTGTAAACTGTAGGTACTTCAACACGTAATTCAAATAGAACTGGGTGGACAAAAAACTTTTTGGCAGCGGCCCTAAGAGCTCAACACATTGTAGTTTAAGAAGACACTTGCAAATCAGCAAATTATTGATTCATCTTTGACAACACATGCACAGCATTTAGAAAAAAACACCAACACAATTACAGAAACTATATAATAGTACATACAGCAAAGAAAGTGTTTCCATGGAACACTAATAAGTGATGAACACGCCCAGACACAAGGGGTGCTGTTGAAAAGTTACACACCAACAACCATGTCACAGCTGAGTCCATCACTTTTTAGCCTCCCCTGGAAACAGCTGCTGTAGTTTTCTGTGCTGCTTATTGTGTTTCTGCATTTGGTTGTTTTCTCAATTTGCAGCACTTTTTCTAAATGATGCACATGTGTTGTCACATTGGTAAAGTTGTTTTCTTCATTTTTGTGTTTTGTCTATTTGCGTGTGTTTTTTTAACTTGTAGTGAGTGGAGCTCTCTGGGCCACTGTATTTTTTTCCATTTGCTAATGTGTCAAAATGATCCAAGAATCTGAAACACATAGGCTTGTGTTTTACAGTCTACCATAAGCTCTATTATCTTTCACAGCTCCTAGGTGTGTGAAAAAATGAAGGCTATTTTACTACTCAAACACAGGTACTCAGCACAGTTACTCTCATGGCTATTGTAAATAATCACTGTCTCTACTTTACATTTGCGTTAAATTAATATGACAACTGTTATTTGACTGCTCTTGAATGTGATCCACTTACAGTGTATTGTGACACCTGATAGAGCAGCATGGATCGCCAGCATGACACACAAACATACACACGCACACACAAATACACACACGGGGCAATCAGCAGGAGAGAACTCTGCCTCGTCTTTTAGTTGATACAACAGAGGCAGTATGGAGCAATGTGTTGACTCAGCTGTTCAGCTGCACCTCAGTTCGCTAAATGATAGATTTCTATCATATTCTGCTGGTACGGTCTTACTGTGATCAGCATAGAGTATGATTGGCCACATTTGGTGTTTGCATTACACAAGAGTGAATGATTGTGGCATATTTACAGTGAGAGTAAGTAAAGTCACGTTACATATTTCTTAGCTCTGGTTGGGGAAAAAAAGGCTCATCTTGTAACCATGTCTAAATACACAACACTCTTTTCACGTAAGGACCCACCACTAGCTGTCAAGGATCTACATTCTTGACTTTCCATGTATGACTTTGCAAGCAAGATTAAGAATTAATTCCATAGGATCTTTCCAGGTCTAAGTGAAGCTGTCTTACTGGCTCACTGACTGGATTTCAGTCACTGCTTTGGAAGCTAAGCTGAAACGAGACCTTTGCTTTAAATGTTTATGGAAAAACACCCTGAATACCACCATAACAGAGACATGTGTTGCCATATGTGTGTGCGTGTGTCCACTGATAACCTGCATTGTTTAGTGTGTGTTTCCTAGATGACCTTAAAGCAACAAAGAATCAATTTATCTTACTACACATATCAATACCTAAAGAGTTACGGGTTAAACTAATACAATTAAAGTTAAATAGTAACAAGTTGATCATAATGAGTTAAGTTAGGAGTAGAGCCAACAAAAGACTTTACAACTTCTAGAGTAATTTTAAGTAACCTACAACTAACCTCTGTCTTCCCACATCCATGGTGGACCAATGAGTCAAAAACTAGATGAACATTAAAGATCTGGTTTTGTGCTCTGCAGCACTGATTTGATCTGACACAGGCAGAACCACACAGAGTCTCCTCTGTCAACACCTGTTGGATCTGATTTTTTTTGTCTTATGATTGTTCATCTGCGAGTCGAAACTAGACCCTGTTAAAAAGAAAAAAGACAAAAGTAGAAAAGCAAGATGGCACTAAAGTAAACACCGGATTTCTCATCATTTAAACTCCAATGAGATGGTTCAGAAACCTATATAATGTGTTTACATGCCACAGTATCCTGGTTTCTATATTCCAGGTAGTATATGCAGGATTCTAAAAAACAGGTATAAGTGTTTACATACACAAAATATATGGATACTCCTAAACCTAACTATAACCAGAATGCTTGTGTATAAGTAAACCCACTCATTGTTACAGGCAACTGGTGCTTTGAGAAGACAAAAACCAGTAACAATCCCCAGATACACTGTGGCCATAGAGCCCTTAAACATTAATTTGAGGTAATTATTCATTTAGATTTTGGTCATAATTGGATAACTGTGGAAAGATTAAAGCCATGAAATTATTTTCATTAAATTCAGTTCATGTAGGTCACTGTGAAAAAATTTGACAGGAGTGAATAAGCCACTGTAAATATATTCTCTTTCTCTCTGCCTTGTCATCACCAGTTTCCACTCTATCTACTGTCAAATTGCTGAATTATCACACACACACACACACACACACACACACACACACATCTTGAACTACAGTATGTCTCTGTGTGTGTGTCTCTCTTATTCTTTATCTCCTCTGACTTCCCAGTATTATCATTTGTTAAGAGGCTGATGCATGCCTCAGCTTTGTAGTGTGTGACAGGAAAAGGTATAAATAGTCCCCGATCACCACAGTGACACATGCTTGCACACATGTATTGTATATTGTATATATAGTGATAACACCAACAAATCTACACAGATACCCACCAGTGTACGCTTTGGGATGTATACATCTGTGCTGTTACACGTTGTACCAGAAGCAAATTCAACCTGCTTAACTGTGTGGCCATTACAATGAACTGAATTTAGACATGCAAGAACAAGCAACAACTCCCAATTTAAGAATGACCACTTTCAAACAAGTTATAAATTTAAATGAATCCTGAGAGATAAGTAGAAGCCCTCCCTCCTGCCCAGGTTCAGTAAAGAGGGAAATGGCCTGTCAGCAATAAGATCAACACAGTACAATCTGTTTCATGGAAAGATACCTGGGATACCTGACAGCACCACAGAGAGAAGAGAGACAACACTGAAGTCGGTGGGAGGACAGAAATAATGCACTGTACAACACACACACTGACTTCCTCCTTCTATCTTTGATTCATGTAAAAGTTAAGACTACGCTTTAGAAAGAAGAAAAGCTAAAGTGAAGAAAAACTAGTGTGTTAAAGCAGTTTTGCTGGTGGATAACAAATATTGTAAAGCAGATATAATGTTAGAATATTAATATGAACATTTGAATCTTTGTCTTAGAGTAAGATTCAAAGTGTCGTAAGTGTACAGTCTATTAACTACATGTAATTACAAATTAAACATGGCTTTCACTCCATTATGCACATGCACACAAGCTGATGTTTATGAAATAACATTGCCAGTTTCCTATTGGTACATACTATAAATGCATTGCCCCTGCAACCATCCCACATTCATACTGGTCACATGCACACAAGAAAGTTTATATCCCAAACAAAAAGGAGGAGCAGGCGCTACTTATTCAGGTAAAATAGAAAATACACACTTTTGACCGGGCAGTGTCTCAGAACATTCACACACACTCTTCTGCTCCCGAAACCATCAGCGCAGGTAAGCATGGGTGCTGTATGGAGAAGCTAGGCAGGATGAGATTCAGGATTCAAGATCAAGGTCACTTTTCTGTATAAGAGTTGATTGAAAGGGACGTGATTGTTGCGTAATTATCAATTATACTGAAGGCTGTAGTGTGAGAGCAGCATGTTTTGCACTATCAAAGACAGAAAAAGCATGGTAGGTAGAGAGCATTTGAGGAATTTACTGAAAAAAGAGCTTTTTTAATTGGACATTTGGAGAAAAATTAAAAAACAGATTGAATAGCAAATATGCTTGTAATAAAAACAGATTTTTATATATTTTGTCCTCCATTTGTATGGGGAATATGGGGCTTCTATTTATAATTTATGACATTATGTCTGCAGGATGAGCCCTATAGTATGGGGGCTGTTTTCTGATTAGCCTTGATTTAACAAAAGCAGCATTTAGCTATCTTTTAATTAACCTTTTCTAGGCAACAGAAAACAGCTAACAAAATTAGATTAGGATTCAAGCCCTTTTTTTTTAATTACTATAAATCCAAGCAGAAAGACTATTCTTCTCTTTTCTGTCCATTGCTGCTGTGTCATCTGAGAAGTGGGACTCATTTTAAGACAAGAGACTTTAAAGACAAAGGCCTATCCACAGTCTGACCTTGACTAATGTCGTGTTAACTGATAGCAGCGATGACATTTTTGACAGAGGACAGAGGCCATAATTGAAGATAAGTGAACTAAACAGCGTGATAGTACTCTCTGTATAACCATTGTTTTCATTTGATGTCCATTTCTGTGCAAACTGTAGTTCTATATCTCTACAAGACATTACATGCAGAAGATACATTGTTCATATATTAAAAAAATGCATCAAGCCAGCTTTGATCTTCTTGCCAGACGTGTATGCCTACTAAAAACATGAAACATTTTTTTATCTGTTCCTAGGTTCACTATACGTTTGCAGTGCATGGTTTAAATAACAGAAAGGGATGTTTTAAAAAAAAAAAATATCTGGGAATGTAAAACAATTTTCAGCCAGAGAGAAGCAGAGTGACAGAGAGAAAAGGCACTACATATCCGAGGCAGTGAATCTAACCAACACAGAGGCCCAAGGGTGTCCAATGCCAGTTAGAGGTTACAGTGAGGTCACTGGAAAGTATTCTTGCGTGCCTAGTTTTCTAGTAAACTTAGTATGTAATTTGAATGTCTTCAAAAACATATTTCAATTTGTAGAGTTTTTTTACTTGCAAAAATAGGACACTAAAACAACTAAATATTATACTGAGCTAAATGTTTCCAATTCTTTTTAAAGTAGGATTAAAGAACTGACTGTTGGCTTTTGTTGATCTGTAAGGACCACTGTTAGGACTATGCATATGTATCTATTTTGAAATGCATATTGTAAAAGTCATTAATTTCTCCGATGTGCTGTGTAATTCGTCATAAGAGAAGAACTTTAAAGAGTCGGTAATAAATCCAACAGCTCACATGAAGTTGAAAGTCAGAGAGAGAAAATCACAGGTTCAGGAACTATCTTTAGATACTGTAAAGCACATGACAGTGTGCTTTTAGACAGTGCGATGAAGTCTTTCTGGAGTCTGAGTGGAGGTTGAAGGAAAATTGTTTGGAAACCCACTGGGTTTTGCCCTGAGACAAAAAATGATCTGCTGTTTACTCTCCAAACACCCAGAATGCATCCCTGCTGACGAGACACTGACCTCTCACACAACAAGGACACTCTGCCTGGGGAGAGGGAGAAGTGTGTGCTTTGTTCCTTGTATGCATGTGTGTGAGAAATAGGGCAAAATGATGGGGAAAAATTAGTTTTCGCTTTTCCTCTCTGTCTTTTATTGTCTCTCACATCATGTTCTCTCTGTGTCTTTATCTCTTTCTCTTTCTGTCTGACTCACAGTTTTGTTGAAGATGGGACATCTAACTATTATGGCTGTTACGGCAGGTAAATAAAGTAGAAAACAGATACTTTGCAAATATGAACATGCATCATGTCATCAGCGTCCTGCAGAAACAGAGCTGGCCTTTTATCAGGAACTTAGAAAAAAAATATTTTTAACTGTTCGCTACAAATAAGACAATAATTTTTTGTGTCTCAAGGTCAATGATTAGATATTACGACATTTTTACAAAAAAAAAACTATCATTCACTACTGAAAAAACAACTTAAAATCATGATTGGGTGTAAATTAAGGTCTACACATCAGTAGTGCATGGACTGTAGAATAGATGGCATAGCATTAGCTGTAAGCAGTAAAGACAACTCCCACTTAACAAAATTAACATTTGTTTGTCTGCCTTTCTTGCAGTGCTCTTCACTCTTTTCATGGAAACTGAAGCAAGTATGACCAAAACTCTACTTTAACCTTCTCTAGTTCTGAGATTAGTTTGTTAAAAAACTGGTTTAGGGAGAAATCAAACATATTAACTTCTTTTGTCTCCATAACAATGGCCTGAAAAAGCCACTTTCTTAAACCAAACTTTTGTCCTCTGCATTGTTGGAGCAGCAGACCTCTGAATGACTTTGTAGCGTGAAACAGTTGCAGAGTATATTCCAATCTGAAAAACTCTGCTCATTTCTGACTTGTTTCTTGAATCCACCATTTTATCAGACTGTGCAGGTTGAAGAGAGTCTGTCGCCACGTTGTGTAATTGTTGAAGTTTGTCATTAATTTTTCTTTCCCCCCTTCCTTATTTCTCCCACTCTTGTGTTTGGTCTGCAGATCCATTTGTTTACAGTAAGTACAGACACTCTTATCTCCTAATTCTTATAATCTACTATATACAATCTACCAACTCGCTCATTTGTATGGATAATAAAAAGATTAGTGGAAAGTATCATGTATTCACTTGAATTGAATGTTAATAAACTCCAGTTAATAGTATGATATGTTTGCTTTGGAATTGAATTTCTGCTTTGTCAAGTGCACCAGTACCCTCTTAATGTCTAACATTGTTTTGTACAGACTACGAAAGGCTACGAATCGGAGGCCTGATCTGTGCCTGCTTGTTGGTGGCTGGGGGAATTAGTGTTATACTTTGTAAGTCCTGAAATCACACAGATAAGTAAGCCAGTAAACCTCTGAAAAAAAATACCTTTTTGTAATTGAGGTGATATTGAAATAAAAGACTTTAGTTATTCATATCAAGGTATGTGGACAACAATAATAACTAAAAAATTTGTGTATGCATAATTTCTTGTTAAATCTCAAAAGAAAATCTCAGCCCTGTGCCAATATCAGAGTACTAATAAGATAGTATAAGACAAAATAGCAGTGTATTAAAGTCTGTGTAACCTCAGTCACACTTTGTTTTCACAGATAACAGGTGCTCCAGGAAGGACAAGTAGGTTTTTTCATCTCTTATAAGTCCCTAACAAAATATATTTGTGTCTATGTCTTGCCTTGTTCCCCTGAGTTTTCACCTCCTTTTTAATGGCTCCCTGTCTCTTTCTGACTTTCTTCCCAAACCTCCATGTGAACTGCTGCCCCACCCTCCTCCCTTACCTTATAGGAAAGGGGAAGATGACAACAGTGAAATCTGATATTGCGCCTGACAAACCGGTTCAGCCAGGAAGAAGAGCTCACAGGCAAGGGGTGGAGAGACTGGGTGCGTGGTGGGGTGTTTGGAAGAAATACATCAACAGAGGTTATTATACCAGTACAGACCTGTGGGGGGAAATACCATTCATTTTAAAAAAAAAAAAAAAAAGTAAGGTGCTGCTGAATTATACAAGATGTGAAAGAACTCACATGTCATGACTAAGATGAAATAAATGACGCTTCTCTCATGTTTTCTTGTTTTTAAAATTTATCCAGCTTTGTATTGATATGGAAATCAGTGTCATTTATATTCCGGAAGATGTGTCTCCCTGTAAACGCACATGGACCTACACAACATATTTAGTCTGTCTCACAAATGCTGCTTAGCTTGGTTTTTACCATAATGTTGCATATAGCTACTGAAATAGTGCATCATTAGGAGCTTAATGTGATGTTTAGTTATTATTGCCTGCTGTTAATTGCATGTTTTGCTGTATGATAAACTGTAATGTTAGACAATCCAGGTGGTCAACTATTTCAATATTAGATTAGAAAAAAAACAATTTGTTAGAAATCTTTAGTTTGCACATCTAACATAAAAATAAATGTCACTATGCTAGTACAAAATGTAATATTTCAGTGCTGTGAAGCACAACAAATTACAATTTACCTCCCTTATGTTAGGGTGGCAGCATGAGCCTCAGACTCTCAAAGCCAACTAAAACCAAATCTGCATGGCTAGTTATCACAGGAGCCAACTGAGCTTATGTTCTGTTGTAATTTGGGGTGGAATGACCCTTGAAACCTGGCAACAAATCGTAGTATTTTACTACAGTCCTGAAAGCATTTCAATGTGGTAAATCCTCCATATGGTACTTCAAACACATTTGAACTAAGGATAACCCACATTTGGTTTGAATATGTTAAGTGAAAACAGTAAGTCTACACAGAGGCCTCTGATCTGAAGACCACTTTCATTCAGTTACTGTCCTCTGCATGTGTGTGCGCGGCTTGTACAGACGTGTACAATATGTCTGTATTACGTTCGGCATTGCTGTCATAGTGTGTGCGCATGGTGATAAATGAGCCACTTCTTATTGTTTACTGGTCCAATCTCCTCAGCCAATCAGTGTGTGTGCTCAGGCCTGTCGCCATGTGGTTGTCAAGGTCAAGTTAATCCTGGTTTATTTAAGCGATGGGCCTTAGCCTAGTTAATATTCACTCACGCACTGTCCCTTTCATTTTTACTTATCAAGTGTGTGTGTGTGTGTGTGTGTGTGTGTGTGTGTGTGTGTGTGTGTGTGTGTGTGTCAGGTGAGAGG
>JAQQZW010000023.1:18721043-18733901 GCA_029814745.1 Zanclus cornutus | reverse complement strand
ATGTTCGCTGCATCTGTTGCTCATTCGCAATTATTTATAAGCAAATTGTTACTATTTACCCACGAAAAGGACAACGCGCTAACAAGAGGCTTTGTTTATGAATAATACTCAGTCAGGGATTTGTTAATTTTTAACAAGGGGGATGGCCCAGTGGGAGCACCAACTTCCCAACACATCAAACAACACACATACGCCTATGCACACATTCTAAAGGGCATTGTTACAGGACGTCTCAGACATAATCGTCACTTTCCTAACGCTACAGTTCCATTTTATCCAGTTATCTTCCTTCTTCTCTGTACAATTGTCTTCTTGTAACTACTTACCTTGCATAAATATTGGTCTACTCGACACTGGCTTTAGTGCACATCCTGGTGCTCTGGTGTAAAACAAGACACACATGCATAAGTGTAACTACAAATGCTAATAATGTCTCTGTTCTTTTCCACCAGCTCAATTTCATCATGGCCATCACTCAGTTCCGTCTTTTCAAGATCTGCACATGTCTAGCCGGCCTACTTTCTTTCTTTAAAAGGTTGATATGCAGGTGAGCACAACTGAACGCTACAAAAATGCAATGTCCAGTATGCCTGATAGAAACTGTTCATTTTGGTGACGATGCAACACTACTTTGCTCTTTGACAAACAGAAATGCGTTAAAAAAAAGAACCTAATAACTGTGAGGAATTGACAAAATATACTGGTAGTTTGTATACATCTGATCCACAACTAAATCGCTAATTATTAATTGAGTTTGTAGCACTTGTTCATCTTACTTGCTGCTCCCCCCATGGTATACGTTGGTGGAAGACAAACCAGATTTGGCGGGATCACATGCATGCTGATTTACCATTCATGTATCAAAGTGTGTGCATGTGTGATGTTAGAAGAAAATTTGAAATAGTCGTTGACCAATCTCTCTACACGATAGAGGTCTGACCAGTGTTTGATGACATGAGTTGCTGCTATTTTATTAAATTACTTTCTTTTGACCTGTTAATTTATTGTTTTACTCTGCAGGAGTGGAAGGGGCCGTAAACTCAGTGGTGATCAAATAACTCTCCCAACAACAGTGGATTTTTCATCATCGGTACCAAAGCAGGTCAGTATTGTTACAATAGCAGTACCTATTCTGAGAAGATCAGAGAATAGCTTTCAATATTTGGAAAGGCACACAGATATAATTATTTGACTAAACTTGTATGTATTTGCCTATACAGATAAGTTACACAAACACCTGCCGTGAATTCTATACGTGTATAAATTTGACTTAAAATAGTATTTTATTGTCCTGTCTGCACAGCCAGAGATTGAAGAATGGAGTTCTTGGGACGAAGAAGCTCCTACGAGTATTAAGATTGAAGGTGGCAATGGAAACGTTTCCCCTCCACCCAACGAGGTAGACGAAGAGCCTGACTACTTCAAAGACATGGCTCCCACCATCAGGAAAACACAGAAGGTACGTCCACAGGCAGCGATCCAGTGCTACCAAGCAGATGCAAAATGAATGATATACTGAATATTGTAAATATGTTCTCACAAGTTGGTGACATTCATTACAAGTCTCTCTGGCATTATATCTCGGCTCAAAAGAAACTATATATTTAATTAAGGGGATACTCAGACATTTTTTGTGTAGAATAAAAGCAACAGTATGCAACTATTTTACCTGTAAATAATGGCTTCAAAGTCATTTTGATAGAGCTCTAACTTGTAATGGGGAGAATGGTGCCTCTTTCATGGTCGTTCTTTTATGTGTTTATGACAGTGATGTGAAAGTAAATTGCACTCCAAAACCTTAGGGGTGCCCTAAGTTGCAAAAATGACCAATTTCTTGCATATGTTGCGTTAACCATGGGGACAGAACCTCTGAGATACCGTGTGAAGCCACTGCTCCCAGCTGTCAGCCAAGAAAAGCTGTGATTCATAAGCTAAGTGCTTGATAAACTGCAGCTGTTGTGTTTTCTATTTCTAGACACATTACAGCAACTACACACATACTACAGTGTGTAAATGACCAATTTTTTTCAGGTGTTGGAAGGTGTCTTTGACAGACCTTCACCAGCTTTGTTCTCCAGCTTCCAGTATTTGTGCAAACCTAGAAAAAGCGCCTCTTATCTATCTCTGTAGTGAACACACAAACATGAAATTCATTTCAGCTCACACAATAACTTCTTAGTAAGACAGCAAAATACTGCATTTCCCAAATCTGTCATTATTTTTTATAAAAATAGCAATAAACAAGTCAATGTTTAAAAATAATGATCTTACTCTGATAGGCTACATAATAATATGGCTCTGACTGTAATGCGTTTAATTAGCATTTTCTGCTTTTCAAACCTTGATGGAAATATCAAGTTAGACCCATAAATAAAAGGTCAGTCAACAAATCTCCAGTTTAACAGGAGCATCAGCTGACTGATTGAAATGCTACTGTCGTCACCCTTTGCTTGTCTTTCCTGGCAGTAGTTTGCTTGAGATGCCTTTAATGTATGTAAGTTATGAACATATAGTGTGAATGCATTAGAGCATGACAAAATGCACAAAATAGTGCATTTTAGTAGTTAAGGACATGTAATTGCAGAGTAATTTACTTGAATGGAGTCAAATGTTAATATAAACTGACTAAAGCTAAGTCTTTTATGTGATTAGAATGCGTCACAAAGTGCTTTAGTTTTAGCCGCTGTTTCCTGGTTTCCACATTGCAGATATTGCTAAAGAAAAGGGAGCCTTTAAACTACACGGTGCCCGATGGCTCAGCAGGTTTCTCCAGCAGACTGGCAGCCTATAAGGATATGATGACCTTCAGTCCACCCTCAGTAAGTTAAAGCTTTATACCCTTTTAAGCGTTAGGAGGGTTTTCTACTTTCACACAACCAGGATTTTTTGTTGTTTGAAAAGTTTGTGATTAAGTAAAATTTCTACTGTAGAGTAGTGTAAAATAAAAAGCAGCTCAGTCCAAATACATGGCAACAAATTTTATACAATAATATCACATAATAAATATGTATGTGAAAAATTATCAAATTACAAAGCAGACCCAAAAAGTAAGGGCTGGAAAATAGGTAAAGTTTGACATTTTAGGGTCCCCAGTCTTTGTTGTCTTTATGCAGACTGTTTAGGTTATGCACTCTATATGTTACTTGGAAATACATGGAAGATTTGTCAGGTGCTGATAAAATATTAATATGTGTTAAAGTTGCATGGATAAAAAATGAAAAGTAAAACAAGCTGAGTCGATGATGTCAAAACAAACCTGGCATTTTTAAACTGCCAAGCCATTAGCAACAGCAATCGCATTGTTTTTACCTGCTCGATCCAAGTAAACGAGTCACGTAACTCCCTTGTGCACGTAGTTGGTGTGTGGTTAAGCGAGAGTGAACAACATTAAATGTGAGTGGAGCAGAGGAAAAGGTTAGCAGTGAAGTTGTCAGTTTTGCATATGTACAGTGTAGGTTACAGTTTGATGGTGAAAATAGGCCACAGCTTCTCAAGATCAAAGTAATGCTCCTGTGCTGTTTCCTAACTGCTGGAAAAGTGAAGTGGGTGCAGCGTCGCTATGTCGATCAGCTAAAATTACATCTATACTGAGGGAGTGCTATTTGCAGTGGAAAACGAGTAGAGAGAACAACAAAAGCAAGTAGGGTTGAGTCCTGTACCATGTGGTAAAAGTGCTGCTATATTATCATTTAAAGTGACCCTTCAAAAAGGAGCATCATGTCACTTTTCAGTTAATCTGTTCTGTCCAAATTCAATTCTGATGTCATTTATGGATATTTGTAATGCCATAATAAATGACAAATTAAGTCTTTTTTTAAAAAAAATATTAATATAAACATTAAATGATGCAGAGATTTAAAAAAAAAACCCCTCTGCAGTTTTCATGAGAAAGCAACCTGTGACGGATGTGTAAAGACATACAGTTTTACATTAGAAGGTCAATCACTGACTACTCTCCCTGTGATGCTTGCACATTAGATTGTGCAGTCATTGCAGCCGTTGCAGTTAAGGCTTAATGAACTAAACAAGACCCTGATTTGGAAACTATTAGTGGTCCAACAATATGAATTGTGCAGTGTTCTCCATACAGTGCTAAAGCTTAAGAAGACATCCAGAATAATTGCCTAGTGAAGAGAAATTCTTGGTTTTCAACTGTCTATTTGTACAGGCTGAACTGGGAGAAATGGACAACTGGCAGGAGGACACAAATGCTTGGGAGGACGAGTCTGATGCTGCCTGGGAGGCAGAGGAGGTGCTCAGGTAAAATATAAGACTACGTCTGTGCCATCATACATAGACATGCAGTAATAAAAACCTGTCAGGATTTTTCTGTTCATCATTAATAATTTACCAGGCAGTTATAAAAGAGTTAGAGAGTTAATGTATGAGTTGTACGTTGGGCGAAGGTGAAAATGAAACCTATCAAACTTATGACTGCAAACACACAGTATTAGTATCAGTGTAACATTATAGTTGCATTCTAGAGTGAAGGCCTGCTTTTTTCCTCATGAATAGGTAGAAGATATGAAGAACACTTAAAATAGGCTTCATGGCCACCTAACTAATGATAAAAAAGAAAAGGACAATAACCTCACTCATTTTTCTGCTCTGGGAGTGTAGCTTCACACAATCGCCAGCAGATGTCATTATATACTATTATATCAACACATAAGGGCATGAAACAAAATTTAGTTTTCCCCACTCCCATCTAACCAAGCTTCTATTGATGTGAGCTGTCATGACATTGCTTGCATTCATATGTTTGTCTTGCCTTTATTTAACAGACAACAGAAGATAGCTGAGAGAGAGAAGCGTTCCATGGAACAGCAAAGGAAGAAGATGGAGAAAGATGCTCAGAGGATGATGAAGAAGGAGCAGAAGATTGCCATCAAGCTCTCGTAACATTTTAGAAATGCTAAATTTTGAGCCAAAGGGATGAAGCAAGGACACTAAATCATTCGTTACTCTGTCTTTAAAGTGATCAAACCGGCCAGGATTACTTCCCCACGCTACCTATATGTTAGCATACTGTCCTCCTTCTCCACCCTTTTTTCCACCAGCAACCATTTTAGTCTGTTTTTCAGCTACAGCAGTATAAAATGCATCATTGTTGAAGGCAGATAGCACACCTGGCTTACTCATACATGTGGCAAGGTCATTTTGGTCTTCAAGGGAGAGCTGTATTTGTACGATTCAGTTCAACCTAGGTTTAAAGAAGCAGCATTAGAAGGTGCCATTTAGATTCTGATTAAATCTGTCAGGTAGAGTAGAAAAATGTTCTGTTTTGGTTTTTCCCAGGAACATTTGTAAATAACAGGTACCTGTGCTACCTTTTGAAAGTCAACTAGGAAGTACAATTCCTTTTCTTTGTCATAATGATAACCTTAAAGGACAAAGGAGTGTAATTAATTGTTAAGCATCACTGTATACCAGTGACATCCCTTTGCTTGATTCTTGTTTTTATATTTATGTCTTTCATTGTGTGAAAACTTTTTTTTTCTTTTTTTTGAAATGAATGTTGCTTGATATTTCACATTATCTCCCTGTGCTGTGCAACTCTTACTACACTGGAAACCTGCATTAAAATGAAGGCAGAAGATTTTCATTGTGAGTATAGATAAATGGCCATAGACTAGAATTTAGCCCAACTATAAATGTTAGCTGTGGATTCCTATGGTAATCTCATGGCTACTGATCTGCCATGTATTGTCAGCTTTTGATAGCTTTGCTATCGAAGGAAAATATCCAGTGAAAAAAATCATTGTTTTTTGGGGTGTTTTTGTTTTGTTTTGTTTTCTTTGTTTTTGGTGGGTGGGGTGGGGGTTATTCTGCTCTTAAATACTTAATAGACTCACTGCACAAATACTGTCTTTATAAATTATGGCTTAACAGCACCACAGTAATCTCACATTGGTTACATTGGCCAGTAAGAAGATGAAAAATGAGTTCTTGTTTCTTCTCTCATCTGAAATTCTGAGGTTAGTTAATGAAGTTAATAGTTGTGAAAGAACATCCTGTTTTGCATCATTATAATGAAATTACTACTCAGTGTTGGAAATGTTGGTAACAGTGACAATAGGCAAGCTGTTGTCATGGAAACATTGGCGGGGGAAGAAAAGCCCTTTATAAATTTAAATGTGCAGACATGATACAAAATGTCTGGTCTATAAATGACATGGGTGAAGGTGAGTGAGGCTAATTGCTGTACTGTAGCTTTGCAAGCTGTTTGATGCTTCTGAAGACATACTTGGTTAATGTTACCTTGCAATAATTTGTTTGCACACTCAAAAGTGCTCATTCTTTTAAAACCTAAATGATGACATGACAGATTAGTGCATGATCAGATGTAGGAGTATAATTCAAAGCAGGTTTTGTTTATTTTTTAAGGGAGTTTGGCGAAATATGTGGATTTGTGTTTATCTGGAAAAGCTCTTTTCCCATTGTTTTTTCTGCATGTTGTTCTGTTTTGTCATTTTGTACATTTAGGTTTTCCAACACTGAATCACAGAGACCCTTTTCTTTCTCATAGATGTGTACGACCTTATGTTCCAAGAATTTTCCTGGTTGAGTACAGATGAATCCACAAGCTCAATCAATCCATAAGGTTTTGCAGATTGTATGCCACTGCCTGCTGTATTAGTCCTACACAGGTTTTTAATAAAAAGATTGATTCCTATCTCTAGAGGTGAATAACTTTGGTCATGAGTCTGCTGCCTGATGTGTAATTAGGGAAACTATCTGAGGCTTTGTGGTAGAGGTAAAATCTAATAATTTTTTCTCAGGCACCTCCATGAGGTTGATATTATTGGTTTTGACAATAATATCTTAGTGTGTAAGTGCCATCACTGGGTTAAAACCTACATTTTTCAGATTATTTATTTGAACAACCACCGACAAGCCAGTGCCTTTTCCAATAGCCTTACCTATAATGGTTAGTGCTACTTAAGAAATATTAGCATGCCAAGTGTTAAACTAAGATGTTGAACATAGAAAACAATATACCTGCTAAGCAGCTGTATGTTAGCATTGTCATTTGGAGCATATTAGCATGTTAACGTTGGCATTCGGCTTAAAGCTCCGCTGTTTTGAAGTACAGCCTCACATATCTGCTAGCATAGACTATAATGTTTGATTGTATCACATTATAATGACTAACACTCAGGTGGCCTTTAACCTGGATTGATGGACAGTTGTCATCACTCATCAGACCCCCATCATAATGATGCCACTCCCATCTGTCTGGGGACTTCGCCTGTCAAAAAGCTCTCAGAGACTGACCCACTTTCCAAAAGGGAAAATGCACGTCATCAGTTACCAGAAAGGGAACAAGCTATTTGGGTGAATAATTGTCATGAAAGGCTTGAGAATCAAATATATACTGATTTCACAAGACTGGTGTTATCTCAGCTGTCTGACTTACAACCACTGCCGCCCACTCATTTTAATCTAGTACTCACAGACTAGTGTTGGGATTACAGCATCTGATGACTCATTAGTCTGATGCCTTATGAACTGAGAGGCCATGGTTATGCAATTTAAGATATATCACCATATGGCAGAGTGGAGTAACGGAGTAATTATGACAAAGATGCCAAGTGTTGGTTCATTTAGTCTTAATCAGCTTTTTCTTTCACTAAATATGGGTAAATGTTGTAACAACAAAAGCAGCTAATTTTTTTCATCTGCTCAAGCACTGACCCAGTTTTTACTGGTATAAGAGCACAAACAGTGTTATACATCTTCTGAGGAATCCCAGTAAAGTGGATCTAATGCACTTTTCATTGTCAGACCCACAACCCAAGGGATGTCTGAAAATACAGGCTAGGAAAGCTTTTACGTAAGATGAGCTGTCATGAGAACACCGCTTGGCTGCACTCGGCTTCATATTTTCCCTTTTATTAATTTATGTGAACATCTTGTGCAAATGAAGAAACTTGGGCTGCCAGTCTTCACTAGCATTTTTAACACAAGTCTTACATAAGCCAAACTTTAACAATGCTGAGTCATGTCCTCCCCTGAAACAAACCTGTCCGATCAAAAACATCACGAGCCAAAACATACAGCCAGAGTTTGTCATGCTTTAATATTAAAGATACAAGGACATTTGATGTAAACCACCAGTATTGCACATAGCTCAGGCACATAACAAGTGTCAGTTGCTTTGAAGCGTCAACTTATTTCTATGAACAATACACAGGCTGTACCGAATAAAGCTCTACTCCCAGGGAGAAAAAAAAAATATATACATATCTTCACAAAACAATAACAGTGAACTCACATTAAAGCTTTGGCTGAAGGTTTAAGGTTTCTTTTTGAACAATAACTCAACATTTGAATTTTCAGAACCCATCAAACAGAAACTAACATTCAATCTTTCACCTCCTAAAAATCTCATCTTAACATAAAAAATCTTTTTTTGTTTTTTTTCCTCAAACACAAGGACAACTAGGGACACCACTGGACAATGATAACACAACCATCTACCCAGATGATCAGCTAATACATGTAAATGATCTATAAATAACCCCTGTAAAACATAGTCCCTTTCATGTCACCATTTTGCTTTAGCTCATGGTAACTGCACAGTGCAAAGTAACAGTGTTGGAACCAAAATAACCACATTAATATCATGAAGTGTTGAACAAAAACGCAACAAATCTCACAAATACTCTTGAAAAGATGCTTAAGTGCTTTTAGTTCAAGGTTAGGCGTGTGCATGCGGGGGTGGAAGCCTTTACGCATTTGGCCTGTGAGCTACGTGACGAAGAGAGTGCAATCCCATGATGCAACAGCCCCTGATAAGAGCAGCAATGTTGTACACCGGAGCGCTTCCATCCACACCGTGCCGAGAATACAGCCAGGCTACAGTGGGTAGCACAGGGGCTGCCACTGCGACCAGGTCCACCAGGAAGCTGTTGCTCCAGTAACGCTTGCCGACCACATCCAGTCCTGGTGACAGACAAGGTCCCTCCTCACCGACACCAAAGTCCAGCTCCTCCATGAACCGTCGGCTCTCTGCAGGTTCTGAGTAGCACATGCCAGAATCGGTGGAGGTGTCGGGGCTCTCCGGGGGAGCAGGACCGAGCATGCTTGATGGGGGAGGTGTCGAGTCAGGTAGATTGGTAGTGGTGGATGTGGAGGTGGCCAGATTTGGGTCTGGAAGACTGCTGGAGGCTGATGGAACTGTGTCCCCTGCTGTTGCTCCATGGAACTTTAGCAGCTGGAGGAACAAAGCCTGAAGGTCTGGAGACATGGGCATTATGTCAGTCTGGATTCCTTTATCTTCTGCATTCTGCTGAGAAGGTGTGCTTGAGGAGATGGTGACGGTGGTGGGAACTGTATGTGGTAGAGCTGGTGGGGGTTCAGTAGATTCATCAATTGACTCTCCCGCTTCTGACAGTGTAGACACCCCAGGCCCAGACTCTGTCCCTGCCCTCAGCTTCCCGCTAGAGTCCTGACTGAAATCCACCGCAGTGGACATGAAGACCTGCTCCAAAATGTCTGCTCTGTTGGCCATCTCATCATTTACCAACAACCCACTGTCCGCCATCGCCTCTGCCCCTTGCTCTCCCAGCTCAATCCCACCCACTTCCTCCCCCGCCATCTTCTTTCCTCCACTATCAGGGCTGTCACAGATGAAGTCCAAGGAGCTTTCATCTTGGAGGTTGGCGCCACTCTGGGCAAGCTCCATGCTTTGCAGCAAGGACTCCAACTTCCTGTTTTGAATGTTGATGTCAATGAAATACTTCTGTATTCCCTTATCCTTCTCCATCAGGATGCTTTTCATTGTTTCAACCACTTGACGCAGTTGCTTGATCTCTTTGCGAGCTTCTTTGAGGGACAGCTGAGCCTCCACCCGGTGACACTCCTCTTCAATCCAGTCTTCTCTCATTCTGCTGAGCTGGGCCTTAAGCTCCTCAATCTCTGTCTCTCTAATAAAGAGAGGGAAATGTCCAGAGTTACTTCAGGAATAGTTGGACAGTTTGGAAATATGCTTATTTTGCTTTTTTTTTAAAAAGGATAGGATCAATACCACTCTCATAAGCTAAATATGAATCTACAGCCAACTGCCAGTTAGCTTAGCATAATAATACAACCAGAAAGGAAGAAGTGACAAGAATATTTAGAGGTTATGACAAGAAAGTGCTAGACTTGTGAGACATTTTTTTAGCTCCTGCAGTGTATGCAACCAATCCCACACAAAATTTGTTCCAAGTGTACCTCTAAAGCTCACATTATTTGTTAAATCTGTACCAAAAAAGTTTTAGGTGAACTTAGGTGAAGATTTTATCTTTGGACAGAGCCAGCCGAGCTGTTTCTTCAAGTTTTAACACTAAGCTAAGCTAACAAACTAGCGTCATAGGGGCTGCTGTGGATCAGGAGATAGAGTAGATCATTGGGCAAAATACTGAGCCCCAAGTTGGTCTTCCATCGGTGGGTGAATTTTGGTTTGCATATTTATCACTCCTGATAAGCAAGTGGCACCTTGCTTGGTAGCACTGACCACCACCAATGTGTGTATGTATGTGTGAATGGGTGAATGTTAATCTGTGTAGTAAAGTGTTGGGTGGTTGCTAAGACAAGCAAAGATGGAAAGATAGATATGTGCGTGGTATCAATCTTCTGATCTAACACTTAGCAAGAAATCAAATCATTGTAAGATTTATAACATATTGCAGAACTATTATATAATTACAGAGCAGATTAATCAAAAAGCATACAGTTTGAATAAGTTGTCTAGTTGGTCTTATGTATGGTGCATATTTCTTACATATATAACTAGTAACATCATAGTGTTTTTCATTTAATGCAATAGTCATTTTTCAGTGGTTACACTCACTTTAACAATTGCACAGAGCTGCAGTGTGTAGGCATTATATCTATAATGATGGCTTAATTTCAACCCCCTGATGCGACCACTATCATCCCACCATGAAACCATAAAGGCTACAGATACAGATACAGGAGTTACTGTGCGGCTAAATATTAACTAACCTGTAGTGGACTCTGTTCTCAGACTCCATCAGTTTGGTCTTCAGGTGTCTGATGGCTACCTCCTTCTGCTGTAGAGGGGTGAGATACTGCTCGGGATTTGGGGGTTTGATGCCATGGTTGTCTCCACAGGAGTGGTAACGACCCAGGTTAGCTCTTCTGTTGGCCACAGAGATGAGTATTTTGGTTAAAGGCCAAGTTCACCCCTTAAGCACCAACATTATCCATTAGTTTCCAACTTGATGCTTAGAAACGACAGCAGAAAACAAACCAAACTGACGTTTAAGAGTAAAATCGCTCTCTGCAGATGGTAATTTGTCTGAGAGAGTGCTGTCAGGGCAGATGCTATCTGAAGCCTGGAATTACTGTCTGACACAGGATTACTGGAATGTAGACTAGAGGCAAACAACCCTTAAATGCTGGTTTATCTAAACACAAAAAGGGTCGGCAAGGAAAGAAATCACCTTACTGGTAAAAAACCTTTATCTAGAAGCTAATTGCATTTACATTTAAATGTCTTTTGCATGTCCTATGATCAGTGTTTTATCATGCTTTAAGAAAACTGATAAAAGGATTCATGTTTTTTTCTGTAGAGGATGAGTGGGTGGATTTGGACAATATGCAAAGCAGCATGTAAGCCCCTCTCTTCCCCTAGCACAATATCCTAGCAACCTGGGATACTTGAGGCTTTGATGCGAGCGCTGTGCATCCTGCCAGAAATAGAAACAGCCCAGCAGAAGGTAGCACGAGAAAGGAAAAGATGTCACATGACACTTAGCAAGGCAGGGGAACTGTCTTAAAGTGACAACACTGAGGGTTATGATGCATTTATGGAAGCTGTAAACATGAGATAAAGAGGCTGACTCTGCTACCGCAAAAAACTCAAAAGGCTGTGGGTTCAATGTTTGTCATTTATACTGCTGAGAGGGAATTTTTAGGTTAAAACTTATGCAGGGCTGAGCTGCTAACAAACATAAAGCCTAAGTAGTAGACCTTCCAAGTAATACAGGGCCTGGAGCACCATGTCAGAAATTCATGCTGGTCCCAAACACTTTTGTGCTTCAGGCTATTTAATTCACACATCAATTCTGCTATTCTGAAATATTTATGACCCTGTTCTCTCCTCCAAACCAAGGTGCGTTCACTGTAATCCAGTTACGAGTCGGCTGCAGTCAGTAGGGTCACCGTCTGGGTAACATAGTCAGACATTTGTTATATTAAATCTACGTTAATCCCGACCACAGCCAAATCATGACCGAGATAATCCCAGACGGGTGCAAGAGAGGAAATGATAAAACAGTCTGAGCTTTATCCAGCCACCCACTCTCTCTTCGTTATGCTGCACATTGCCTGAGCTACAGTCAAAATCTATCAGGCTCCAAAATGTACTCGTTTCTCCTTCAAGCAGGCAAGTGGGACATGTAATGAATCCAAGGAGAGAAATGTGGAAAGGTTAGACATGACCATAAGGTCACACAACTGATAAAGAACAAGAAGTCCCTCAACTTCAAAAACACAATCCTCCTTCTGTGATTATTAATAATGAACGATGTTAAAACCAAGTTTGGTACCTGGAGGTTGGGCTGGAGTTGCAGCTGCTGCTGTTGGTTGAGGAGGCAGCTCTCGGAGGTGTCCTGTAGGGCGCATAGAGCTCTGCATCGCGGTTGGCTATAGGGCTCCCGGCTGGTTTGAAGACTGGGAGTGGTCTGATGTGAGCACTGCGACTTGATTAAAGCATTAGGGGAAGAAAAAAAAAATCATTGACATATTTCCAATAAAGTTGGATCAATGTAATTTTTATTGAATGAAAAGAAAATTTTAACTCTAGTTTAGCTAAAACTGTCTTGATCTAGTGGCAACTAGGGT
>JAQQZW010000023.1:18661547-18673446 GCA_029814745.1 Zanclus cornutus | reverse complement strand
TTAATCTGTGTTGCTTTAGAGCATGGGCAGATCATCCGAAGCACTGGATGAACAAACTGGAATTGCTGTAAGTAGTGTGCAGACCCAACTCTTCAGTGTGCTGCCTGCACTGAATACTGTCTGATTACTGAGCACTGATCAGTAGAAACTCTGTAGTTACTTAGTTATCCTGTGCCAAAGACAGGGCAATCTTCTTTTGTGGAATTGGACAGAAGCAGTAAAATCAAGTCAAATTCAGACTAACAGCGAACAGCGGGCCACAGCATGGAGTAAATCCCAGTTCACCTAAACTAATTGTTAAGATGTTGCCAGAAGTGAAATGTTTAACTGACACAGAAACATGTGTTGCTATTGTGTCCAGTTCAAGCTGATGCTTACTTTTGTTTCTCAATGTATCACACTTCTATTGGTGTTTTCGATGTTAACCGTAGATGCAGTGGCATCTGAGAGACATTACATTGTGTGTCTGACAACAAGATCAGTGATTGATCTTATGTGCTCTCCATCTGCCTCCCAGTACACTCCTGTTGGACTTACTCAATTTCCTCTACAATGCTTCAAACCCGACCCCCCAGCCCCCCCCAAACCACATTATTTGCTCCTTATTGACCCAAGAGGATTGGGGATCTGCTCTTAATCACATGTCCCTCTTTATAAGCTCCCTGTCTTATTAAGGCATCTCATGGCTGTATTTAGGGGCTATAAATCATATTTTGTAATAAAGGCAGATAGGAGGACCATTGGCGCGGAGTGCAGTGGTGTGTGTGTCTTGATATGAAGCCGTCTCATTTTCACTCCAAGGGACCCCGGGGCAGACTGAGACACACACACACACACACACACACACACACACACACACTCTTAGAAGTATGTGTCATCAGGGGCTGAAAGAAGCCAATCCTCTGATCAAAGATCTGCTGTCACTGGGAAATTTAGTTTGTTTTACTATATCATCTTTTGTAAGGTAGACACATCAGACATTATGATAGGGCCAGTGTGAGTGTGCATGTGCATGCACACATGTGTATTGCTATTGTCATGTAAAAAATATAAAAGGTCTGATCATGGGGATTTTTCGGTTTTAACATCATTTAGGGGGTACAAGACAATGACCTTTAGGCTTATGCAACTCTTTAAAAACGCTGGAACTGTAAGGAATGTCTTCCTCTAGTGGTGAGTTTAGTGTCAAACTATTTATTACAACATAGCAGTCAATGTTTGCGCTCAAATTTAGGACTGGCTGGAAAGCAGTTGCCATCAAAACGTAAACTGAAAGTAGCACTTGGGCAGTAATGCCAGACCATGTTTAGAAAGAGTAAACTCGCAGCTGGTGGTGCAGTGGAAGTTCTGCAAAAAAGGAAAATTGTAAAATGTAATAAAAGATTTATTCAAGCAGTTTGCAGGTTATGATGAGGACTGTGGCGAAGAGGCAGATGAATCAAAGAGGAGCAGCAGGGGCAGGTGCTTTATCATGCTTACATGTTATGTGTAACTAGCTAAATGAACTAACCAAAAACCAAAATGGTTTTGCTACATTTGAGGTTTCAATTCTGGAAGCTCCCTTCTGGGTTTGACCATGTCTGAGATTAAACTAGTCAGACTCAGTGTGTAAAACATTTAGAGAGGTATACGCTAAATTTCTATAAAGTGTGATAAAAAGAAATTATTAACTTTGACTGTAAATGGGTAAAATAAAAACATAAATTGGACGATTTTCCTCTAAACTAATCATCAATTCTCCTTGCATTTTAAACAATGTAATATTTGAGAGTTATACCGGCAATAAAAATGATTTGTTAAATACTTACTATACAGGTGAACTCTGAACAAAACAGGGAAAGGTTGGAGGAGGAGGAACGAGGAACTAGAAAAGATTTTAATTAGAGGTGCACTGTTGAGCGTTATTGTGTGACTGCTGAGTAGATAAGATAAGTAAATAAGTAGATATATGATTTGGCTGGACAACCTCATTCAAGTTATTTATTGTGGTATTACAAGAAATAGAATGAATAACAAGTATGTTGCATAATACACCACATACATATTTGTCTATGTCAAGGTTGTACTACTCGTATTGAATTGAATAAATACAACAAAATTTGATGGTCAGAAAGTCCAAATGATGCTGTTTCAATGCATTTTGAACAAACAGATTTAGCTGAGTCAGACAGGGAAAGTTTTGAGGGAGTTTAAAAGTAACTGAAGCAAAGATATGCTTTGCACTCTTACATGGTCTTACGGATTCAATGCAACTAATTACAGGTCATCTGGAAATTTCAAATGCAGAGTATTGGGCCCATCGGTCTGAGACAGCATTTGAGTTGGATAAGGAGATCACTGATCATGGTAACTTCTTGGAACTTTTATGACTTCATAGCAAGTATAATGTGTCTGCAAGACCCCGTGAGTGGCGGTAGAGGAGGAACAGGGTCCCTTGTTACCCATGTCAAAGACTGCAGTCCATGCCTTAGTATAATAATCAAGGAGAGTATTGTGAAGGAAGGGAAGCTGGGATGTTTTTTCTCTGTACAGCTTACACAACACAAGACCTCCAAAATACAACCTCTCTCTCAACCCAAGCGGTCCTGTCAGATGGCCGCTCACCTCTGAGCCATGTTCTTTTCCGAGGCTTCTGCCTGTTAAAGGGGAGTTTTTCCTCATCACTGTTGCCAAGTGCTTGCTCATGTGGGACTATCTTTCAATTGTTGGGTATGGGCAAATTATAGAGTGCAGTCTAGATCTGCTCTATATTAAAAGTGTCTTGAGACAACCAATGTTGTGATTTGGTGCAATATAAATAGAATTTACATGACTTGAATTCCAAGAAACAATGCACAGGAATCCTCAGGTATGTCAGTAATGTTGGCCAATGGAGGCTCATTGCTGTCGTTGACTGTATTAAAACAACAGGGGAGGCATTTGCGAAGTTATTGGCATAGCCTCCGGAAGATGTCAAAGCAGACATGACCATTGCCAATGCCACTGACAGAGCTGCAAACATGCAGGGCAAATACCATGGCTTCTGCTTATTGTTATTGGATAAGTCAGATCAGGTGCACATCTGGTGTTGTGCTCACAAAAAGTTGTTGGCAGAGTCCACAGGGGTCATGAAACAGCTTTGTCTGTGTTGAATTACACTGTATTGTGAATCATACAAGCAGATGAGCACATGGAAGAAATTTAGTAAAAGTAATGGTGTGCCAAAGACATCCTCAGAAAGGTGCAGGAAGGCAATCAACAGAGTGGGCTATTTGTTGCTCTGAATGTGACATTATCAAGCATTGGAGAAGATGCCACACTGAAGCCCACTGCTCTAGTCAAAGTTGAAGCCTTCACTTCTCAAATATGAGGCCATTTTCACTACCCCTGTCTCTCTCAGGATACTGGAGCACACATCATCCCTTTTGAAATGCATCAATCAAATGGCATGGACATTCTTAAAGGTGTTCAGAGAGCAGAAGATCAGTTAGTCATGTAGGCATATGAGAGGCTATAGAGCCACATTTACTGTGGGGTCGTTCCTAAGATCAAACTTTGGCTCAGCTCGTGTGACAGGCTTGAACGTAACCTGAATGTAACCGAATATTAACCACAGAGGGGACAGACTGAAAAACATTTCCATGAATCATTTATCGAACTTCATACGGGTCTTTGGCTCTGACCCTGACAAACACCCTAGTATGTCATTTAACAACAAGGATTGTTTGGAGTTGTAAGGGTTTAACCTGTCAGGTTAATATTGGCAAGCCCTAAAACTTAAAACAGCATTATTATTGTATCTCAGTAATTTTATTTTTTTACCTTTCATTTTTTTGAGCTCTAATACTGAACCAGACAATAATTAATGCTCCGGCAAAAATGTAACACTACATTTTTCAATACTGATACAAAATGGGAGCAATAATTCACAAATACTGCCACAAGCCCTCAAAATACTCATACCAGTCAAATGATGAGTGCACTTGTTGTGAACATGGTATGGATTATAGCAGGTAGGGAGCAGAGAGAAGTTGGCTGGGAAGGGAGGGAGGGTTTGACGGATGGAGACTGTTGTAAATGTGGGATAGTTGACGTATGGTTAGCCCACTTTTCATTATTATTACTCAGACGGATGGTTCCCTTCCCACTGTGGTGATCCAGCCTCCTCTCTGTTTGCTTAGCCGAGTGGTTCCATATGGAAGAACACATCAGTGCAGCATCTGGCACCACAGAGAGAGGAGACAAACAGGTCTGAGGCAGAACACGTGTGTTCACAGCAACTAGCCACTACTGTATACAAGTCCTTATGTCAGCAGTAAGCCCTCGAACTGTTCTGTGTCAGGATCATGCTTCCCTTGCTTAGATGCATTTCGTACTTAAGGAGAATTAGATGTATCTCCTTAAAATCATCCCGTACACATATCTTTGTGTCAAAAGAGCATCAAACAAACAAGGGGCTGTATTGTTGTGCAAGGTCTGCTGAATGCTGGGCGATTGCCTGGTATCACTTGTCCCACAGGTTTTAAGTGCACTTAGTAACATTTCCTTATACAGGCGATGTTTCCCAAAGTAAGGAAATGTTAATTTATTAACATCTGTAAAGTACATTGAAACACACACACACACACATACACACACACACATCAGAAGGCTAAAAGCTCTCTGGAGAAGAAACACATTTAAACAATTATCAGGCTACTGTAAGTGCGTAAAGACGCATCCTGAATTGCAGCGCTCAAACAGCCCAAGAAAATGTGTCAAGTCCTGAAGAAATGAAGATGTTGAGCTTGACATAAACAACTGCCTCAGGCCTCACTTTGGCTTTTTTTATGATGAAGTGTGAATAGGAAGCACTTACTCATTGAAAGGGATGTTTGCTGTTGGTGGGAACTGTCTGTCGTGGTTAGTTTGTTCATTCATCATTCATTTTGTTTGTTCATTTTCATCTCTCACATGCTCATCATAACATTTTAACAAAACCCGATTGATAGAACTTAATTCACGTTTCACTGTGTTTTGTCATTTCAAATATGGCCCTGATTAGTGCCCCATCAGCAAATCATTTTTTGTTTGCCTTCATGGAATCAATGAGCAGATGTTATAAGATATGGCTGTATGAGAGGTGTCATTATTTCATTTCACCATTTGAAAATGTACATTAATTGGACACAGGATTCATTAGAAACGTTATAGATAAAATATCTCAGACCAACAGTAATTACATTTTGCTAAGTTTTTGAGGAATAAAGTTTAAATTAATATTTGAGTTTAAATTTTTGTCAAAATTTTGTCAAAATTTCCAAAAGTGTACAAATGCACATGTCACAAATGTCACAAATATGCCCTTTTTGTGACTGACTGGATCAGTGGGACACTACCGTTATGTTAGCCCTCTCTAAGAGATCAGATCTGCTTTGCACAGTGCATGTAAACAAAAAAGGGAATGTGTGGACACTGTAGGTTATGACCAATTTACAGCCAAAATACTGTGTACAGAGTACGTTACCCACTTTGAAAATGTAGTGAAGTTGAAGTATTAAGTAGCATATAATGGTGAGTACCCACAAATTTCACAACTACTCCAGCCCAGCACTTGAGTAAACGTAGCTACACTCCACCACTGCTACAAATGCTTTGGTCATTTAAAAATATACTGATAAATAGTTAGAATTTTTGAATACAACACGACCATCATATGTTTACTCTCAGTGTGGCCTTGAGCTGTCATCAGTGTGATACATGTATAAATCCAATGTGTTTGCGCAGTCCAACACAGCGAGGAGGATTATTACCAACAGTAGAACTCTCATCATTCAACATGCAAACATTCCTCATCCCGTAGAGAGACGGCTTTGGGTGTTGGAGAGGAAGTTAAACAATGACTCACTTTACTGACAGACAAGAGCAAATCGATATCACATGTCAGAGAAAGTCTTCTTGGAAGCATTCACCTGGATGGTTTCTCCCTTAGTTAAAAACGTTTATTGTGAGAAAAGATTTGTGTCTGATTACATTTGCACCGATTACATTGTAGCGCTGAACATACATGCAGCTATTGTTTGCTTTTAACCAGGGACCTCCTCTGGCCCTCTTTGCCCCTCTCTTAGTTCCCCTTTCCTCGCCTCATGTGGGCCGCAGTGCCTCACCACCTCTGCAGTCTTTTTTTGGGAGGGGGGTGAAGATAGGGTTTTTGGGGGGTGGGGGGGTGGGGTGATGTTGTTAACCCTTGTTTCACACCAGCTGCTCAATACAGGAGGGTCACAGTTCAGCCTGTTGCAAACTTAATATACCTCAGGTGTTCTTCATTTTTACACCACTCGCCTCCTTTAACTTGGACATACACTGGCTGTACTGTGACCATGTTTCTGTAACGGCATTTTGTTACAGCAGGGATGCAGAACATAGATGGGGTCACTCAAAACAGGGAATTATTGTTGGAACAAATGCTGCACAGTAAGTCAAACCCCATGTTATGCATTTTATTCCTTTTACAAAATACCACAAGTTTCAAAATATAAACATAAAATATGTCTTTTCTGAAATAAAGCTCTCTCACTGTGTAGCACAGTAAATCTGTCACAATCATTGCGGTATCCTTCATTAGACTGTAATACCACTACCTCACTGTGACTTCTTTTATTGAGCATAAATGTCTCAGCGCTGCCACAGGCCATGCTCAGCAAATGATAAACAGGCTTTCAACTCCAGGATGAAACTGTCAATCAAACTATTCCTGTGCATAGTTCATATTTTAAGCGCTCAGCTTCACCTCTGTGTTGCGCTGCTTAATTCACACTTACGTCAGTCTGATGAGGCAAAGACAGGAACGTCTTGGCTGAATCGTCTGTCTGTCACTCAGAGGAAAAGAGAGCCTTTCTGCTTTTCTTAACGTCAAACCGCTGTGGTTAAAGAAACACGGCTTACCATGCCCGCGTCTATAGCCCATGTGGTGGTTTTTTATTATGGCTGTGGTGACAGAGCTGGAGGGACTCGGCTGAGCCAGGCTGGGCTGGGAGGAGAGTCCACGATCATTGACCCTGGAGATATGGCCGCCATTATCTCACCTCTAATTGTTGATTCATCTAAGAGGCCCTGGACAGACGAGTTCGACAAGCTTTTTTTCCCATGCAGATTAAACCGTACTGCTTAAAGTTGTTTCAAACAACATGGTTGCCGGCAGGTCAGAGGGCAACCGCATACTAGTGGCTAATGGTAGCAAATAATGTCAATCATGGCAAATGAGCCACTGGTGAGACTCGCTCCTGCTTCTCACTGGAATTTCAGGAATGATCTCACTGGGTGAAGGCTATTCACTGGGACGAAAGCAAAATCCTTTTATCTCTGAGCTTAGATATTGCTCTTTCTCTGTTTTTTTGTGAAAAAAATAGATGTTCCACATATGATCTCCATTTCTGACTTGTTTTAGCTATCTATCTCTGTGTCCTTATGCTCCCAGTACAAAACAGACAATGACGGAGTGAGTCATGTTGTAAGACTGTCTTTTATTAATGGCTTATGGAGTGGAGTTAGTGGATGATGAATTGCACGTGATATAATGGCTTTGCTACCCAAACACACACACACACACACACACACACACACACACACACACACACACAAGACGGCTTTCTCACCTGTGATGTTGTGTTTGTCCTCTCAGAGAATGAACATATGTAAAACAGTGTCTGGTACAGCTCATCCAAACACTTCAGCTGTGAGAATAATCAGCAGCAAAGTAGCTCAACCTTTTACTTGCAGGTTGTTTTAAGCCAAGCTAGCAGCATGGCTCCATGCCATGAAATATGGTGCTGACATTAATTTTTCCAGTTGTTCTCAACCTGCAGTCACAAAAGTGATTACAGGAGAACAAGAATTTAATCCAGTGCCATCATCAAGTAAAACTATAGTATGAATCCTACATTAGTTTGTTAACACTGTTAATGTGAACATGTTAGAATGCTGAGGTTAGCATTTAGCTCAAAGCAAGGCTTTTTCTAGCAAGGCTGGGAATCTGAAGGATTTCTGGCCCATATAGACAGAATCAAATTGCATGTGTCCTTATTTACTAACGTACTGCACCAACGCTATTGACGGTAAAATGCAGGAAAACGGCACAGCTAAGCATGTTCGCTCATGCATAGTATGTTAAGATTTGTATTGTGAAGTGTGCACAATTGGAGGAAGTGGAAATTCAAATTCCAAATTTTGCACAAACGTTAAACAAAGTTATAGAGAAGCTACAAGAGAATAGGCAAATAAATGCATGTTTCCATTTATTAGGCCTGCTGTCCGATTATTATTTGTTTGGTGTTTGAGATAGACACTTGGTGGCGCTAATTCTCTGACTTGGTGTCATTAAAACATTTTTAATATAACCACTGTATGTCAACACACTTTAAGCTGCGGTGAATAATTAATGCAACACCCTGTGATTTTACACATGACTTTGCTTTTCTGTTCCTCGCAGCTGCAGCCTTTTAAAGGCCTAAAGGAGCTTCTGTTCGGATATGATTGAAGCAGCTGGAATGAGACTTATTCATCTGTTTATAGAAATAATCTAATCAAAGGAGTTTCACCAAAAATTTCCAACACTGACTTTTCATAACTCATGAGCTTATTTAATCAATGATGTTTTGTCAATTTAATTATATTATATAAATTGTTTATTCATTTGACACCAGTCAGTGAGGAGAGAAAGAATTATGGGAAGAGAAAGATGTGTGACATGCAACAAAGGCCCCATGATCAGGTATTGGTGGTATTCCCTTTAATGCTGCTTGGACAACCCCATCACTGTTTCATCTGTTAAGCTGAAAACATCAGGCTAATATTTCCTTACCATTCCTTCAGTGGGGCTTGCAGTTCTGGGAACTGGCTTGCAGTTCCAAATGTGTCTTACCTGCAAAAAATTATTAAAGTTCAGCAGCAGAAAACACTTCCTTTTGTTTACGGATGTGCAACAAATTTCAAAACAGCCTGGCATTAGATCTTATTTAACTCCACTATATGCAAATAAGACAAACTGTTGCTGGACTCATTAATATCTGAAGTCCTTGCCAATCTGAATTGCAGCGAAGAAAATTTAACTCTGCACAGTAAATATCTCCCTGTAGCTTTGTTTCCTTTTTTTTACACTTCTGAAGACTATGTGATCACAGTATCAAACACATCACTTTAAAAAAGCTTTTGACAAAAAAGGAATTTCTGTATTCATGATTTCTTTGTTTGACCCACTGGGCTTAAGTGAGGGGTTCATAAATCTCCAAGAGATTATCCTGTTTTCCTTTAGACCCCGCTCACCGACCCTCTGCAGCCCCTTTGCTCACTGTTCCTGCACCTTCTCTATCACCTCATCTTTCTGGCTGAGCTAGCACATGGAGTCCCATGTTGTCTCTTTCCAGAAGCTTCCTTCTTATTGCCTTCACAACCTCCTCTCCCCTCCCTGCTGCAGTGGTGGTGAAGTCCCAGACTGGACCAGACCAGGCTAAACCACACCTGCTCCCTGAGAGGTCCGGGTGGATGATGATGTAGAATCGGGTCAACAGGGAATGATGGCTCATGAGCTGTAATCCACACAGAAATGTCAGAGTGCATATCCCACATTCCCACAGTACAGCAGTGCTCACCCCAGGTCTACAACACCTCCCACCGCACCTCTCACCCTCCCAACCTCCTCCATGATCTCCCCCATTGACTCCCTGAGGGTGCAGGACTGCACCGAGGGTTAGGTGCTGGGCTACTAAAGGTCCGCCGCACTCAGATTTACATCTGTCCCTTAAGACAGATCAATAACCTTTTATGTAGAAACTGTCAGAGCTCTATGACCCCGTATTTCAATTTCAATATTGTCTGGTACCATTTTGTCACATTGCATAAAGACTTTATAAAACCTCCTAGTGGAAGTCAGCATATTACCTTCTGACAGGTGACGTGCGTCTGTAGATGTGTGTATTGGAGGAAAGAGTGTGTGTTAATGAGGTGGCAAGTAAAAGAGGCTGAAGGCATGGATGTGGTCTTTCAGGAGGAAAGCTCAGTAAAAATTCCTCAGGGGAAAACACACACATGCCACTCTGTGTTTTAGCAGTTTTATAGCCCGACTTTAGCGCTGTGCTGCATGAGAGAGATTGATGTACCTCTCAGCAAGGACAATGTGCTGTATGACTGTCTGTGTCAGGCTAGTGCACACCAGCTGCCCCAGTGTGTGTATGTTTGTGTGTATGTGTGTGCATGTGTCTAACACACAATACAGTAGGCAATGTACAAAGCAATCTGAAATGCATAAATGCGTTCAGTCTTCCAAATTGCTCAATATCTTTTGTCCATACTGTAATCTATCCAAGTTGAGAATGAAAACACTTGTTCTACTAGTTACATACATACAATAAGTTGTACTATACAAGTAGTAAGACAATTTTTTTAAAGAAAAAAAAGCAGTACTACAGTGCAAAAATTCTACATTAGACATAAAAGCATTCACAATTATACAAAAGGCTTTATTAATTTATTTTTACCACTTTTGGAGCAGACTAAAAACTGCAAACACAACACTGAAATAGTGTCACCTTAAAAAGACTTTGTGTGCAAACATTTTTGCATTAAAAAGCGTTGTGACTAAATCAAGTTTATTGTTCAAACTTGATCTGCTTGTTCATTGATTTTATTTACACGATCAGCTAAAAATTTATAATGTATTTGCATAGATTACCATAAGATTGCAGCAAGGAATCAACCCCACCTTTACCAGCTGCAACGTTAAAGTTTTGCTTTGACATAAATGCATCAGTAATTATAATCCAATAAAATGACGGGCGTTATTGTAAAATTCTACATAATGAGTTCTTTTACTTTTACTTACTTTAAGAACATTTTATTATTTGATCACATTCCTCATTGAGATCTGAATTTTATTATTATATTGTTCCTATCACAGGCTTTCCTTAAGTGATATCTCTTTGGTTTGCACTTTTGAATGCAGCACTGCATTATGCACCACATTAGCAACATGTTTTAACAGGATGCATAAAATAAAGGCAGATGCTCTCCTGTTTCACTGTTTCATTGTACGTCTCTTTGATCAGAAAGGTCAGCACAGTAGCTCTGTATCCATTTGATCACCTAAAAACTTGGATTTCTTTTCAGCTCTCCACAAAACACGGCAGCATTTTATAAATAAGTATAGATAAACAGAAACAATGATGGATTAAGCATCTAGTTGGTATAATTTGCTACAATAACAACAGTAGTTTTAACAGTGTTTCAGTACTGTTGTGCTGGACGTGATGAACTAACATGTAATACTGTGTATTTAGGACTTGCTTCACACTGAGTGCAAGTGTTGTTGAAACAATGGTTTGGTAACCTGGATGTTGAAAGAAAGAAAGAAAAACCAAAATATCTTCTGACCTGTTGAGGTCAGAAGATATTGGATCAACGCTAACTGGGTATTCTTTTTACATTTAAATAAAGGATTGTACCTTTTGGCACCTGCAGCCTGTGTCAGCCTGTTTGAATTCTATGTCTGTGTGTAGCCATAGGCCACTACTCTCATAGTTTTGATACAGTATGCCTCTGTGGGGATTTTAGGTTGGCAATGAAATGCATTCCTTTGCATTGCACTCAGGTCTCAACTTTATTTGCCCTTGGCCTTTCCAGTAGAGAAGAGTCTTGACCTCCTATTTATATCTTTCAGGCCATTATTTGCCCTTTGACTTTCACTGCTGAAACAGTAGAGCCAGCTAACTAAATGTCATATGACATGTGAGATGTATTTAATGTGCTGAGCCCCTGTCTGCTCTTCCTTTCCCAACACACAGGTTTAGAAACACTTGACTGCTCAAAGCAGTCGGGCTCCAGGTTTTGTGAGCCATTTTTAATATCTGCTTTCAGTCATTTTGCTTGTGTTATAAGAGAAATTTGATTT
>JAQQZW010000023.1:18397274-18408471 GCA_029814745.1 Zanclus cornutus | reverse complement strand
GGGATGAAGTGGTTGATGATCTGTTTGATCTTGTACTTGTCTTCTTTCTGGATGCCCACCTGTCTTTTGACGTGGTGGATGATGAGAGCAGCAGCGTCCTCCAGGATTTGGCTGTCATCATAGGTCAGGGTCATGTGCGGGCCACTAGGTGGAGGTGTGGCAGTTTCCTCTGTTGCTCGTTCCTGGCGCTATACAACACAAACAGGAGGAGACTGGGCTAAATTTTGAGTTACTTCTCTTATTTAACAATAACAATCTGCATGAGAGCAAAACAATCTACTCAGCACGCGCTGTTGATCTAAGTCCCATTTACAGCTTTAAATATATAAATTTTACTTTGTCATAGAAAGGAATTACTGCATCAAAAGCATCACCAACAACTATCAATGAAAACTATCTGTCTAACTATCATTGTGATGAGCCATGCGTTTTCCTTCTTTAGAATTAATCAAACGATCGTCAAGAGAACTTGTTTCCTTACATCATCGTATAACATCTCAATTTCATTGAGTAAGGTCTTTGAGCGCAGCACTTTGGTGTCATTCTGCTTGAAGTTGATGCCTTGGTGGTAGAGCGACTTCAGGTAATACTTTTCATTCTGCTCCCGCCAGATTTTGTTGAAGCCTCTCTGGGCTTCTCTCCACTCCTCATCCTTCATTTTTAATCTGAAAGAGTCACAAAAATGTAATGAACTGCCTTAAAACTCAAATCTTTGCAAAATATGAGCAAGTGGTAAGACCTGATCAGAGGCAGATAAGTAACTAGTATCAGAGTATATACCTTTTCAGCACTATGTGGACAGACACTGCTGGGTTTCTCTTGAGCCCGTCGATGATGTCGTTGGCCTTGTCCCCATATATCCTCTGGATAGCTTTGCGGTGAATGACCTCTGAGGAGCCGCCCATTGTGTTGTCTAGCTTGAAGCGCAGCTGCTCGTCGGCTGACATGCGAGAGAGCCTTCGTTGCACTGTCTCCAGGGCTCGTATCGTGGCAAGGTTGGCTTCCAGGACAACATCCAGCTAGAGGGGATGCAATCACAGTGAAATCATTGACAGGTGAGTTAAGCTATATCTGACTCTAGTTGGTGGTGTCAGCAACAAGGTTTTTTTTTTAGATGTCTAAATTTAACTAGTCTTTCGACTCCTGAACAAAGTGCATCATGGAGAGAAAGTGCTGCACGCATTCTCATACATATACAAGAGGATACAGTTTTTACTTCGCAGGGTAAGTGGACTGAGTATTCCTCACCTCAAAGCGCTCATCCTCACATCTGTAAATGTGCTCCTCATACTGAGTCTTCTTGGAGCTCACAAATGTAGAATCCTCAGACCATGACGGAAACGACACCCACGTGTCATTCAGAACCTGCAACAGGACAATTAGGTCAATTCAAATTTCTGTTTAAGCAAAGCATTGGTGTGAAAGATCCAGGACTAAAGCAAAATTTCCACACTAACCCACCCGCAGCCTTTGCTGCTGTAGCATGTCAATCTTTTGCAATGTCCTACCCCAGGCTGTGATTGGTTTACTCACGAAAAGTGACACTGACGAGTGCATTAACATTATGAAAAGTTGTTAAAACAAAAGGCATTTTACTGTTATTCGAAAAGTTTGGATTAATTAATAATCAGACAAAATATCAATGAACAAATTATATTGTGCTCTATTAACTTGTAGTGGATATTTGGTGTTTTTAGACTAAATGCTTAACTGGTAATTTTATCAAAAAATGCATCCAAAAGGAAAAAAATCTTTAGTTGCCACTCAATTTTGTTTAATGCCAAAAAGGTTACTTGTTATGCTATTATTATGTAACTATTGTGAATTTAATCCACTGAGAGCACATTTTACTGGCATTTGGTGCCTGGTGAATGTTAATTTACAAGCACCAAATGAACGCAACACTAAGTCCAACTGTGCTGTTCAAGCCAAATACACCGATACCACCAGAGCTAATATCCCTGTGGGAGATATAAAGAGGTTTTAATGACATACAACCTTAAATAAGCAGCCTTTCTTTACTGACTCACCTCTCTGCACAGAGGCGTCCTCCCTGTGCACTTGGGCTGCTGGTAGCTTTTCGGCAGTGCTCTATAGCTGGATCCCAGCCTCTTGCAGGAAGCATAGTCAATCTCCATGGCAATGCCCTCTGTCGTACGCTCCTTGGGTAAACTCTCTGCGTGGCTCGACTCCCCGTGACTGGACTCTCGGTAGCCCAGGAAGTTTTTAAACCATGTAAAAAGCTCCGGGAATTTTCTGTCAATCATACCACAATATATGTGAAATAAACATCAATAAAAATAAAAATTATAGCATCTTTGGATGCACATAAGCAAATCAAACACTGTGGCCTCTCTTTCTAAGCTGTAGGAAATCAGGCCTTAGCATGCTGAAAGCTCACACAAAGTCCCAGGTTTGTGGGTGTAAGTGTTAATGTTGGAACCTGGTGCTTCAGCGCAATATAATATGTTGATTAAGTGCCTAACAGGGAGGAGAGGGAGCGCTCCAAGAGGCTGCTTTTAAACCAGCCTTGCCACGCTTACTTTTGGAAAAAGTGAATAAGCCCTGCAGAGGGCACGTCTGTTAACAAGTCTTTCTCACATGATGCCACTTGAATCCAGGTGATGTGGCCTTGCATCCTGACTTTTTTCTGTTTTTTATAACAGAAGGAGTTTGTGTATTTCATTCATGTGAAAGGACTGATGCTGAATGTTGAATGCTGAAAAATGATCTGTGATTTATGACGTGGGGCAGCAGCAGCTCTACCTCCTTCTTGTCGTCTTCGGAGGTTGTGCTGGTTGAGGAGAGGTGGGAGCTTTTTAGGGATTGAGGAAGGCGCATTTAAGCAGATCAGCTGGAAACGGCTGAATGTGAACAGCATCACCTGAGAGGGATTACAGCGAGCCGAGTCTTGACCTGAGTTGGAGCTCCGGCGTCAAGGAACAGAGCTCTGTCTTTTCTCTCCCAGGCCCCATCAGCCAGGCCTCCATAAGGGTAATTCTGTGTATGTATTCAAAGGTGTGTGTGCGCGCATGTGTTAGGGAGAGAGAGACGGAAAAGAGTAGAGGGAGATACACGAACAGCGTGCAGGTGCACGTTCATGATGCTCTAATCAAGACATTGAGTCTAGAACAGCATATACACCCCCAACTCCTCGACCAATCACATCCACGGTCTGTCCTGGGGATTATCATGGCCATTAAGGACAATGATTCACTTATGTGCAGTATTGATAAATCACATTAGTCTGACCCAGCCTCCGAACTCCGTCGAAAGACTAGTTCCTTGTTTGACCTACTAACCCATGCATGTCGATCCTAGCCTGTAGTGCAGCTTCTGCTCCGAGTAACAGCGGTATCAGATGAAGCCGGTGAAAGGCTCCTCAGTGCGCTCATGCCATGCTACACTGCTGAAAACCACAGCAGAGGAAAAAACATGCAGTGGCATTAACTTTCTACTGGAGAAAGAGAGGCACAGAGAGATTCCTTCGGGCACCACGTGACAAAATGTGGATTATCTATTTCACTTTCTTTGTTTTCCCACAGAAAAAAATTACTACTAGAAAATTTACTTCAAGCCATGATCCTTTATCCTGCATTTATGTATTAGGAATTAAGTGAGGCAGAAAGGTGGGATGAGGGATTCATATTCATCCATCAATGCTTTGGGTGTTACTCCACCTAAGAGCAGGATCCATTTCACATGGATGACAAAGCTAACACTTCTTCACACTTCTATCACATAGATTCCATCACATCTATCACATCACAGTGAAAAAGCATTGATTGGGAGCAGATTTGGCCCCTCCTTTGCCTCTTTTTTATTTTTTTATTTGTGGGTATTACAAGAGGGGATCTTCTCTTTCACCCTCAATCATTGTCATCAGAGGATTCCATATGCTGGCAAAGCTAAATGCCAAACAGATGGTTTTATTTCAGGCTACATTTTACCACACTGTAAAAGTTCATTTTTTTCGGAAATGTGAAATGAAATGTACTTATTATATAAAATCTTATAATACAGTCCATATTTCCTCGTGGTGATTGGAAACTCCTGAGCAGCAGACAAAAACCGCAGTGTCCCTTCAGAGCGCGGGGCGATTTTGTAACCCTCACCTATGCCCGTTCCCTCAATTGCACACTCCCATGAAGCAATTACACATTAATATGTTTCCTTATAAAGCCACTAAATATGACCAGCCAATTTGGTCTGATTCTCTCAAGTTTATTGGGCCGTAAAAATTGTAATGTGGGAATCATTTCTAAGTGCCACACATAAAACAACAACACAAAAGGAGCATTTTTGAAAAAATGACTCATACAGGGGCTTCACAGGTAGGAGAGCTGCCCAGAGCCGGAGATGGAGCCCCTCAGGCTTACTCTGAAACACACTCCCAGACTACTTACCTATTACATTACTAATACACACCTCTAAAAGAATTCAGTGAAGAGCTGTTTAGAGGTAATGACACAGTTACAATTGCCATCCATTGTGTTTTTCCCCCCAGTGAACTTAATCATGGGAATTGTTAAAATGACCAATTTCCCCTTTGCTGCTTACAAAAAAAACAAAAAACAACACACCTGATGTCAAACGTGGAGGTTTTGGGAAATACACACACTTGATTTTTATCAAGAGTCAGATGAGAAGATCGATACCACTCTCATGTCTGTTGGTAAATATAGAGCCATAGCCAGGGGCTGGTTAGCTTAGCTAATTATATCATGGACTGAAAGCAGGGGGGAACAGCTAGCCTGGCTCTGTCTGTCGTTAACAAAATTCACCTACTCGCGCCTCTGAAGCTCAGTAATTTATTGTTATATCTTGTTAATTTAATGCTAATGAAGAAACACAATGTAGGCCTAAACATGGCAATTTGTTTTATTTTTTTTCTTGTCTACAGACAGTGGCCATGCAACAAGATGAGACAACAAGAAGTTGCTGGTCCCGGCCAAGAAATAATCTAATGCATATCCCCACAAAAAACTGTGACTTGTCAGTTTTTGTACAGATTAAATGATTTATTCATTTGAGAGCCTCAGAGATGTTGATAGCTAGATTTTATTTCTCTCTGGACAAAGCAATGCTAGCTGTTTGTCCTTGTTTCCTGTATTTATGCTAAGCTAACCGGCTGCTAGTCTAGCTTCACATTTACTGTTCAGATGTTAGAGTGGTACTGATCCTCTCATCTAACTACCAGCAAGAAAGTAAAAACTATGTTTTGGCATGCAACTTGTTAGCTGAGCCTGTTTGACAGACCATTAACACCTGCCTTAAATGGGTAGAAGAGCCATGCAGATTTAAGGATGCTCTAATGTTTCGAGTACAAGCCATGCTCTGTATCTGCTATTGTTTGCCATGTCATTGTATTCCTCCGAGTGCGTGCCGACTAGTACTTACTTTGCATCGATCTGCCTGGAAGGCCTGGATATCTGAAACTATAGGAGGCCTTTGAGAAAATACACAAACACACACACTTAGTTTGGCACTAAAGGCTGTTTGCATCAATGCCTGTTCGAATAGCTGCCGCTCTAACAACACTGAGGCATGGGGCTCTGATCACTACCCCAGTGCCCACCCCTTAACACTCGACAGATGGACAAGACTCCTTTTTTCCCCCCTCTCCCTGCTTTTATGGGACCTCTAATTATGCTTACACGCCACATCAAAATAAAGCTCAGCATGCAATGCCTTTGGTATGAAGAGGAAGTGAGCTGGTCAGATGCAATAAAGAGTCTCTCTCTGCAGAGCTTGCCTGTAATTTGGCGGCCCAAGTATGGATATGGAGAGGTAAAGGTAAAGGTGCAGCTGCCCCCACTGTTGCCTACTGCCTGTCTTATGCACTGTGGACATCTGTGGAGTGACAGCAAATCTGGATTATTGATATGCTTCAGTACATGAATACTTGGTAAAGTAAGGCCCTAAACTTTTCTCTCAATTTTCTGCCAATATGATGAGTAGTGTGAAACATAATCCCAAAACACGTGCAACTACGCGGCCAGAGATTTTAGCCCCACCCTTAGTATATCTGAGCCAGGGACTGTTTGCAGCCTCTGTTATGGTTTTGGCTGAGGTTGGGGTTAATGTTGGTAATTGGGCACCCTTAGTCTAAATGAAGGCTTGCCTGTGAAATTAGGCTTGGACTAGTTGGGACAAGAGTTTTGAATGCTACAGTGTACAAGGCTTACACTGGATTTTTTGTTTTCTTGGGAATAGAGCTGTGTTGGGGCTGGTATCTCCTCGCTCTCAGGCCTTGTGGTGTGAGGAGGGGAAGGCCTCATGGCTGCCTGCGAAGTGCAGAAGCACCCGGTGTGTTTTTAATCAAGAACAAAGCTGGAAGTCATTACTGGGCCTCGATGTTGAGCTTATTGTCCCTCTGACTCCCTCTGTGGAGAGAGAAAGACAGAGAGTGAGGGGGAGACAGAGAGGGCAACGTCGCGTGCATGTCAAATGTAAAGAGGTCTCGGAGGTCATCCCCTGAAGATTTATGTGGTCAGAATAGAAGGAGCAAAGAGGACGAAAGTGATGGGAAGAGGATGCACAGCACGCTAGAGGAGTGATTGAATGAGACATGCATCTGTCTGTCATCAGAGTAAAGCAATAACATTGTAGATCAATCATGTAATGGAAGCTACAGAATGTAATATTTTGCCTTGAGGCAACACAGTGTCTTGTTTGTTCTGTCACAGTTGTTCAAGCTCACACCCCAATAATTGTCACTCATGTTGATGAGCTGTGTGATCACTTCTGTGATAAAAGAGCACCTCTTGTCTGTCTTTACGCAACTTCTAGCTAACTGGTTTGCATCTTAGTTATCAAGCAGTAAGCACATAACTCTGCCTGCTTTCTTGTCTTTCTTGTACTTTTGTCCTTATTGTTTTTCCACATTGTTGTGACTCCCCTGATAGCCTCACCTTACTAACCGCAATGAGCTAACACCTGGTGAGAGGATGCCATTTTTTTGCCCTCATGTGAGTGTCCCAGGTAACAGTGTTTTACTTTATAGAAGGTTAAACCTGCGTTGACTAATTTCATGACCACTTGGAGGCAGCAGAAACAAGCTAAACACAACAATGACATATTTTCTCCTAAAGTTGGTATTGGAGGCTCATTAGCATACAGCAAACTGTGCTTATTTACAAATCCACAGATTCGGAGCAACATTAGCATTATTTGTAGTTGTGTTTGTGTCCACAGAAACAGATAAACAAAGATAAATTTAAGTTCAATATTTGCTCTTAACTGTGTTTGGGTTGACTAGCTCCTTTCATAAAAAGCTCTGCTATGTTCATTTGCTAACTGCTAACGTTGTCTGTTTTTTGGTGCTGGGCAGGTAGCGGTCAGTGGGTTACACTAACTTTTCTGCTTAACAAAAAAACCAAACCTGTTGTGTCTACAAAGACGTAATGCGAGTGGTTAGACTAAAACAAAACAGTAAAGTTTTTGCTGTAAATCAGAAACAATGACCTGAAAGGTGCTAAAAAGTGCGGTAGAGCTATGGAGAACGGTAAAGTTGAGTGACAATTCTCTGTGGGTTTGACACACTCCATATCCCACATCTCTTTATCCATTGTTAATCTAATAGAGCAGGCTTAAACGCCCGGTATCTAATGCCTCCCCTGCTAGAGGTCTCTCAATCAAAACAATAAAACAAATGACGTAGTTTGATGACAGTATTTCATTCGTAAACAGCCACCTTTGCAGATAAAAAACTGAAATCCAAATCTGATTTAGGCAGAAATGTTCATGGACAAGACTGAGTATTAAAGTTTTATTTACATTATGTTTCCCGACTTCCATCCTCAGTCAGACTGGTGTAACCCCGAAAGTTTGTGACAGGCAACAAAATGAAATGCAGCGTTACCTTGAATAAAATTATGGTTTTCTTTGGGTTTGAACATTGCTGAAAATATTTAGGATTGTGAAAGTACACAATTCAATGAATTATTGAATTATTATGTGGAAATGCTACACATTGCAAATTTAAGGTTAAGATTGTTGGTGTAAGGGTCTGCAAATTCTACCAATGAAAGATGGATTTTTACACAGTCTGAGTACATCCAGACTGAATGGCGTCCCTGCTGATGCCTCTCGCAATCAGACCTTTGTGGGCGGATACAACAACTTGTCAATCCAATTACAGCTTACAGTTTGCTTCCATGGTTTTTGCAGTTGGGTTACATAAGTGAAATACAGATGAGTGACAAATTAAAGGGAAAACCTGAAAAAATGAGTGAAGTATCAACAAAGTTAATCAAAGGCTGTGCCTTTCTAAACCAAGAAACTTCATGTTCCTATAATTTGTCACTCATATGTAGGTTAATGGAGGAGCTTTGTCTCAGTCTGTCCTGCATATTGGATGATGATTTCACCTGCCACTAAATGCATCTGATTTTTAACTTGCTCTCCTAAGCAAGTTTCCAGTTTCTCCACCGCCAGGCCCAGTATAGCCCAGAATGAGTCCAGCCTTGTACACTGTAATATACTGCATGTTTGACCCAGTTGTCGTGTGGTTGTGGTCTTTGTTGTTGTTTGTCTTGTTGTTGTCTGTGTTGACTTAAGCCCGTGTTTTTGTGCTTTGCTCTGGCTGCATGCCATGCAGATTGGCATACACACATACACACATGCTGTCAAAGGAGAGTGGAAGTTTAATTGTGGGGGAAGTTTGTAAGCTGTGTTATGATTTTAACGCAGCACATTTTTTATGTTGCGCTTTGTCACAGAGGACATCAATTGTGGTGACTGTTTTTAACTTTTCTTTCTCCAGCGGGGTTTCTCACTAGTCTCGTTTTAGGGTCCAGACAATTAAAAACAAGGCTGTGGTAGAGACAAATGCTAGACAGAAAAGTATAAAAATTTTAAAGAAGAAGTCCATTAACATTTCTCAGATTCCTTCACTCTTTCCCCCTTCTAGTTATGCACTTGTATTACATCTTGGCTGACTTTGCCTTAACTGGATATTATTTTATTTGGACTGGGGCCAGGTCTCAGGAGCAGGGCCTTAGCTGTGTAAACAGCTGTCACCAGCAGGAGTCATAACTAATAGGTATCTGTACACAGGGGTCACATGTAGTTTACATGTTTACCAGCTAATGGCTTTAGAGATGGTGCTGCCTTGGTGCAGTAATGGGCAGTAGTGAAGTGTAATGGACAATGTGGGGCTGGTTTTCATCATGGAGCATGAGGAAACGCATGCATATGCATATGAGTAGCTAGAACAGTATATTCTTTAAAAGAGCTTATATAACTTAAAAGGTCGAGGGTTATTTTTGGAGAATAAGAGACATTTCTTTCTGACTGTTTAGAGAAGAGGAGACAACTCCTGTGGTTGAGTTATTGCTTGGCTCTTTGGCACATCCAGCACTTTGGAACATTGTTGTAACAGCAGCCAATACATGACAACCCAATTTGCTGCTCATTTGTAGCAGTAAACACTGTGGCGTGTAGGCACAAGACAGGTACAGCTCCATGTATCTGTTGCTTCCATGTAATGATATGCGACCTCGTGCCACCCAGAGATTTTGGATGAAAGTCTTTGTTTCTTCATCCAAAAGTTTCATTTATCACAACATCTAACACCTGCATACCAAAGCTCTCTTTTTCTGTGGCAGCAGATTACATTTCCATACCCAGAAGCACATATAGTACTTTTACTGAAAGGAAATTATCTGCACCACAGTCATCGTTTTCATTTTGCTTTATGTGTTCCATTTTGGCCGGTGGAGTCCACTCATCCTTCATACTTTATGAAAGCATTTATTCCAAGTCTCTCTCAAAGGGCAGTGCATGAAGAAAATAAATGTGTACTCCTGAGGGCTGAGTGTGGCCTTTTAGAGCCAACACAAGCCGGTTCCTGTTAAGACGCCAGAGCAGTGCCAGCCATTCAGGTGCAGTTTTGTGGTAGTGTGAGGACATGAAGCCAGATGTGACCCAGACACCTGCTGGAGTTGAGGGCGGTGGCTGTCAACTGGATATAGTATACCCGTCTAAACAAACTATATAATACACGCCTGTGAAACACCTCAGATGAACTTCTCTTTAAAGTCTTTGTGTGTGTATGTGTCCATACCTATGGGATAACCCTCAAGTTATTAAGCCTCAGTAGAAAAATATCAGCATTTTTCTCATATTCAACCCACAAGATCAAATAATGGTGTGGCCATTTCTCTACTAGGAAACAGACTTCAGTTAGGCAAGAAAACAAGCAAAGTTATCTTCTTTTCCTGTGAGAGACCTAATGTAGTTATTGGATCCAGCCCAGATTCTTTAGGGGAGAAAAATAAGGCTTTGATGTTATGAGTTTTTTGTGTTTGGTGCAGGCAGCATGTGTGAAAGTGAGGCCAGGTCTTTGCCATCTTTCCCCTGTTGTGCCCTCCACTTTTGACCCTTGGGATCACCTCACATCTCCCTGATGTCCCCGGCGGGCGAGGAGGCATGTGAGGTTGTATCTTGTTAAAGGATTAATGAGGTAGAACTAATCAAGATCGGCATGTGCTGTAGTCAGTCAGTCAGCGCAGGCTATTTTGTTGGTAGCGGGTCCTTGTTTTTCTTTCCTTTGTTATTGTTTTGTCTCTGTCTTTAATGCTGAGAGCTTGTACCACTGAGGTCACATGTCTATCAAACAGTCTGATGTCCTCTTCTCATTTGAATTCTGTTGTTGAAACCTGAGTTTGTTAAGTTAATGTGCTTTTGCTCAAACCAGCTACCCTGTTCTTCTACTTCTTTCCAACAAATGAACAATGTAAAACTGACCCCTTCTATACAATGTGAAAGCTTTTATGAACTGCTTTCAGGTTAATTCATGTGAGTTATAGCGATCAGCAGTCAGTGGTTGAATGTAAAGTACATTTATTCAAGTACTGTTCTTTCACACAACTTGTGTTGAGGTACTTGTACTTCCCTTTAAAAGCTGCTTTATATTTCTTCATTACTGTTTAGTGGGAAATATTAGATTTTTTTATGAATTCAAATGATATTTTTAACTTTTTTAACTTATTACTTGTTAATTTATTAGCTGACTGACAGGAAATTAATTTAAACTGTTTAGTAATCGTTTATGTCATTTTTAATGAAAATATGTAAAATCACTTCCTGATTCGGCTTCTCAGATGTGCAGATTTGCTGCTTTTCCTTTAAATGATCTTAACCATTTGAATGTATCTGTAATAATGTGGAGCTTTGGTCTGTTGCTTTGACT
>JAQQZW010000023.1:17959702-17970148 GCA_029814745.1 Zanclus cornutus | reverse complement strand
GTCCTTGTTCTGTGCAAAAATGTGTTCCAAAGTTGAGTTGTTTTTAGTTGTTTAGTTTTAGTATCTTTCTGTTGCAGTTCAGCAAGGAAACGCTGTGTGGGAAAAACAAAAAGGAGGACTTATGTAATTTTGGAAAATATTCACTTCATTGGACTAATTAACACCTCATTTTAGCTTCAGCTAAAGGTTTGAATCTATTTCTGGGATTCAGGGATTTTGTTCCCCATTACTTAGACGTAAGGAAGGATGCCTTCAAAGCCAGTCTGGACAACAAGTATTTCACTGTTTCCTTCTGCAGAAATTTCATAGTCTTCTCATTAATGTTACTGTTACATACTCACATTGTGTTTCTGTGGTTAAGCATGTTGGGTAGCTGTGAAACAAACCGTGTGTGTGTGTGTTTGTGTGTTCATGTACTGTATGTGTATACATGTGAAAATATAATATTCTTCTATCCTCTGTGTTAGTGAAGCTGTCAGTGAGGCTGCTGGTCGCTCAACTCTCCCTGTGTGTTTACAGCGTGTCTCTTTTAGGGCGGAATGGATGAACCCAGCCTGCTGCCATGTCCATCCACCTGCCCTGTTTCCTGTCTGATTAATCTTTTGTGTGTGTGTGTGTGTGTGTGTGTGTGTGTGTGTGTGTGTGTGTGTCTCATGAGGCTGTGGTAAGAAAGCCATTAGTGGAGTGAACAGCTAATGGTACAGTGATACAAGCTAAATGTGAGGAAAATAAAAAGCCTCTGTTGAGAATATCAGCAAGAACAAGTGATTATATAATGGTTTCCTTATGATAGTGTCTATGATAAAATTGAGTATTTACAGTTTGCTGTGATACCCCAAGTTTGACATCCTTGATTAATCGCCTCTAAGCCGGGTTGTAGCATTCTTTATTTGTGCGGACCTCACTGCCAATAATAGCTGTCTATGCATTGAATCAAGGGCGGCATCCTCTCACATGAGCTTGTACCAACAAGTAGACCAAGTGGCACATGATCAGATGTCTTTTCTTAGGCTGTTAACCTAGTATAGATTGCCTTTTCTTCTGTTTTTTGCATAACAGCATAATATGATTTTGGCTGTGTTTTGCAGTGGCAGTCTTTACAGGTCACACAAGGCAGGGGGATTCCTGAGGCTTTAACTTGAAAGAGGAAATAGATTTAATACAGAAACAAAGCTGCGAATACACAGGACACTTACTGTAATTATGTGGATACATTTGTGGCAGGACTGTTAGTGGTCAAATTGACAAATATACACATCAGTATTACATAGGGATTAGTCCAATACAGAAACTCATACCTCTGACATGCTTTAAGTCTAATTCCAGAATCCAGCTTTACAACACAATATATCAGTTGTTGATGTCTACTGAGTTCAAGTTAAAAAGTGTACAAAGTTCAATGTACAATATGTGGCCGGGGTCAGAGCTGTGCTGTATTCCCATTTGGCGAAGGGAACAACCTTTCGCAGACATGACATTCAGCTCTTTAGATTTGGTATTCAAATTGGAAAGCAAGATTGGACAGCGAAAGCCAAGATAAATGTTAGTTCTGACACACTTCAGCCTCATTTGCATATTTCATGTCATAGGTCACAGCTCTTGAAGCCATGTTTAAATGGATGACACAGTGAATTATCACAGTGAAGTACAGAAGCTGATAGAATCATGTAGCTCCCTGGAACACCTGTAGATGTCACTCTTTGCTTTGCTGTAGTAGAGATAAAACATTATCAGACTGTGAGGGCTTTGTTCATGGACCTGAGTTGTTGCTGTGTGTGTTGGCTTCTTATAAATAGGATATTTTGTTCATACGAGATGAATGGGCTTAGACGATGATTGAGATGACCTGAGAGACAGGGAGGGGACTAACAAAACAGTTCAAGTCTAGCTGGCTTCAGACTTCTGAATTTTGGAGTTCAAGGGCATTGCAGGTTTGATCAAACACAGCATTTGGACTTCCTGCTGCCCTGATCAGGAGACAAGTAGCGACAGTTATCAAGGTTTAGTAGTTCCCTCGACAGCACACCGCAGTTCTGTGTTTGTTCCACACGCTGTTTCATGTTTGATACTCGATTACTTCTTTTTCTTTTTACAAAGGTTAAAAGCATGGTTGTGGTCATAGCAGCTTCGGATATCTCTTGCCTCTTTACCGTGTAACGAGTTACACATAGTCTCAACAGATATCCAAATAAAACCTACCATTTCCTCTGTCGTTCAACTCAAATGACATATTGTATTTATTGAAAGAGATATTAATCAGTGAAGCCTGCAGTTTAGAAAAAAATGGATCATTAAAATGCTTGGGCCTTTAAATATATTTTTGTATACCAGCTTTTTTGTCAATATCATAAATACTAAAGACACAGGACAATATTATAAGACAATGCTGGGAGACTAAATGTAAAGATTAAAATAGTTCAAACATTATTTTTTTCAAGTTTTCTAGTTCATGAGAAAAAAATATCAGGCGAGCACAGAAACACTATACTTCAGTCTTTTCTTCAGTCTATCCTTGGCCCTTTAATATTCAAAAGAGCAATCATAAACAAGGTTGCCAGACAAAGGCCAGACTGTCCTTTTGCAAATTTCTGTTCTTTTCTGTTTTAGTCCTGTCCAGACAAGATGCTTGCCCATCATCGTAAATGAGGCAGGATCCTGGTTTTCAAAGGAATTCATAAAAGCAGTCAAACATACTGATAAAAACCAATAAGTACCATGCAAATCTTGCAAGACAACATATTCTCAAACAAGAGACAAAGTATTCTTCGTATAGGCGAAATATCAAGTGAGGAGGGAATGGGTGAAAGGCAAAGACCTCTAATCAGTACTAAATACTATATTTCCAAAACCAAACAAAAAATATTTAATCTGTACATAATATAGTACGCATGAGTTCAGACTGGATCAGCAGTTTCCTTCCTTGTTGTTAGACTGGTAGTCTTTGCCAATCACCTATTTTGGAATAATACAGAAATGTCTATTTAATTGATCCCAATCTCTTTGTTCTCCTCCATAAATCTGGAGAAGGGGCGGCTGGCCCCGACATCCAGACCAGCCTTCTACATACCAGTCATGGGAGGGCTGCTGCCGGTGTGAACACGGTCCATTCCTCCCGGCATGGCTCCCAGCGAAGTGATTCCTGCACCGCCGAGGCTGACGGGCAGCTGGGTGATGCCTCCGTTCTGGATCACAGAGATCTCATTGTTCTTCATGGCCAGCCCATTGGTGATGGCGGCTGCGTACTGGTTCCAGAAGCCCGGGTCGACATTCATGGCTCGAGCTGCCAGATCCTTCTGGAACATTTCACTGAACTTCATGGCATCCCCGCCCAGCAGGGCCATGGGATTCTCCACAGACAGTCGCCGACCCCGTCGGGCTGGAGCGTTGTTCCACATGTGGGTTCCCATGTGAACCTAAAATTAGCAAGACAATAAAAAGAAACATCATATGTGAGTGTGTCATTGTAAGTCACAAATCCTACATCCGAGGCAAATACTGGATATAAACAAACATTTGATAGATGGGAATGGAATGGACAAGGCCAAAATTCTTTTAAAAAAAACAAACAAGCATAAATTTTAAAAATTATTTTTTGATACATTAAAATTTTATATCAGAGCACATCTGTGAAATCTTGAAAATTGATATACCATGAACAGATATCACTAAACCATGAAGGTAGCAGCTGCATACCAGATTCTGCTGAGTTGTCTAAATCGTACAAAGGAGCATATTACTAGAAACCTGTTTTTTTTTATTTTTTTTATTTTGATGCCTTTTAGTTGTGTGAGTTGTTTAGTTGCGTGCATTTTTAATTTCTGAAATTGACTATATATTTTAGAAATATACTAGTATAATCCAAAATGTACGCTTCATTGAGTAACCATAAGGAGAGACAAGAGAAGTGTGGCAAAGGGGGGCATAGAGAAGGTCATTAGCTAGAACTGATATCAGCATTACATGTTACATGGCATGCATCTTAAGAACCAGAGTGTCCCCATTTATGTAAAAATCTAATTAATATGTTATATCAAACTGACCTTCAGATTGCCCTTTGTGGTGAAAGCCCTTCCACAAATGGAGCAGGCAAAAGGTTTTTCCCCAGTGTGTGTGCGCTCATGAATTTGCAGAGCACTGGCTGAGGAAAAATTCTTCCCACATGAGTGGCAGTTGTGCTGCTTTGGGGTTCGTCGTGGAGGAGGGGGAGCCAACATGGGGTTGATGCTGGGGCTCATGGTGGTCTGGGGTGCTGCAGCAGGAACCTGGATGCCCACGGGCAGGTGAGAGTTGTCGCTCAGAGACATTGACTTCCCATGTCCATTCATTTCCATCTTGATCATGTTTGATGCAGTGCTAGCCAAACTGGGGGTGCTCAGTCCTGAAAAGAAGAGATCAAATTAATATTAGAATGCTGTCATCAAAACTGCACAGGGTAATTATGCAAACTGCAAGTCTCGCATGGCTGTGAGGTAGCAACCTAAATTTGTCAGACTTGAAAACATAAAAATTAACCTTCCCTGTTCAAGCACCTCTGCATTAATTAGGCTAATAAAACATTTTCTTATTTATTTATAATTAATAAAATGTGTGAATACTTATTATATTATATTTGTACTCATATACCAAAGTACATAACGTACTGAGTCATAAACTGAGTAGATGTTATTGAGAGTACATCATTTTTTGTAATGACTGCACATTAAGTCTTTTTTGGATATTTAATCCACTTTATATAATGCATTAAGTTGTGCTTGATTTTGTGCATACACACCTCGATCTCTATTTAGAAACAGCATGTTGAAGTGGCTCTCCTCCTTGATAAAGTGCCTGCCAGGTTGAGTGGCAGTCAGGTCAAGGGCCCCGGTTCCTTCAGCTGCAGAAAGCGGAGATGGGGTCTCTGATTTTTCCGACTTCACTGTTGCCAAACCAGCTGTATTGTTCTCCTGGCCATCCTCTGCTGTCATTGTACTACTGTTGTTATTATTGTTGAGTGTAGCTGGGGACTTGGGTAGCTGGCTCTCAGAATGGCTGTGAACTGGAGACAAATGCTGCATAGAGCCAGAGGACTCAGACAAAGCAGGACTCCCCAAGCTTTGACCTTCAGCATCCCCTGCCACAGAGAGGGAATCAGTGGCAAAGCAATCATTCTCTCCTCCAAAGCTGGTGCCGTTCTGCGTAAGCTTTTGAGCAAATGAACGGGTCATGTTGGCAGTGGAGTCAATCATCTTCATTTGGTTCTCCATTGCAGCAATGCTAGATATGATGGAAGGTGGTGGAGAGCTCCCAGGTGAATAAGGTTTAGATGGGTCCTCTTCTATCTCTTTTAAATCAGCGTCATCATCCATAGCCTGCTCCATTTCATCCAGAAGGTCATCATCGTAATTACTCATCGTGTCTAGGCTCTTCTCATCGTAAGAGAGGTCAGCGTCCATCTCCTGCAGGTTTTCAGGGACCGGGGTGTTGGGGATCTGCCCTCCCATGTGCATACGGATATGCTGCTGCAAGACAACGGCATTGGTGAACTTCTTTTGACATATAGGGCAGGAGTGCTGGACCCGCAGTGGGGGTTTAGATCTATGGACACCAAAGTGTGTTTTCAGGTTTCCCTTGGTGGTGAATGCCCGCCCACATATCTTGCATTTAAAAGGCCTCTCACCGGTGTGGATGCGGTAGTGCATCTTGAGAGCACTCTGGCAGCTCAGAACGCGATGACAGATGACACACTGGTTTGGGTCAGTCATCTTCTTGTCAATATTTTCGACAAGCTGCTGCAACTTTGATGTTTCTGAGGTTTGCATAGAGTCCAGGAGGCCTCCAAAAGGAAACTTGGCCTTAAACTGGTCTGAGAGCATGGGCAGGACAGGATGGGAGACAGGGTTAGACACAGAGTTGGGGCTAGTGATGGGTTCAGTGACCTGGCCACTGCTGGTTGATGTGGTGGAAGTGACAGCAGAGGAAAGAACCACTTGAGTTACTGTGGTTGTGGTGGTGGTGTTTTCTCCTGGCCGAGTAGAGCAGCTTGGGGGCAGGAGAACACCTTCAGGTTTCAAGTGAGGAGGTGCGTCACTCCCTAGGTTGGGTTTTGGGGAGGATGAAGTAGTGGTCATGCCAGAGTCAGTGACAATATTAGGGGACAAAGATGCACACTCGCTTGATGGAGGAGATGGCCTCTGAGGGGACCTGTTGAGCTGAGTGAGGCTTGTAGACTCGCCAAAACCTCCCATCATACTCGGCAGCGTGGGAGGCAGCTGGAGCCCGACTGAAGTGGGAACTGTGGGGAGAACAGGTTTGCTGTCTAGCCATGTGGTTACAGGTTTTTCTGGGGGCAAAGACATTCCATATGGGATGCCTGAGCTTGTGGGCACATTGTCCAGGTACTCTGGCACAGGGTAGGGGTTCATCTGAATATGTGGGTATTTTTCTTTGTGCCTCTGGAAGTGTACTTTCAGATTTCCCTTGGTGGAGAAACGGTTGCCACATATGTTGCATTTGTAGGGCCTCTCTCCAGTGTGGGAACGCAGGTGGATCTGTAGGGCACTGTCGCTGCCAAACACCTTGGCACAGAACCGACACTTATGCTTGAAGAAGGGGTCCTCAGAGCTGGGTTTAGTGTCAAACACAGACACATTTGGGGGCTTTCCCTTGCGGTGCTTCATCAGGGCAGAGAGGGGGTCGAGCGCATTGGCTGTGGCTGCTATGCTGGCCAGTGGGTTGGGGAAGATAACACTGCTGGACGAGCTGTGAGGTATCAGCGGTAGACTGGAGGCAGAGCTCAGGAGGCTGCTGTGGCTGAGTGAGGGAGGGGTGGTAGAGTTCCTGGGAAGAGTTGAGCTGCTGCTAATGCCACCACCTCCTGTTACACTACTACTAGTGCTAATGTTGTTGTTTGTGACTGAGGATGAGCAGGAGGGAAGAAGAGACGACAATCCAGTACCACTGGGCTGGGGAAACACTGAGTTATTTGAGGATGTGTTGGGGATTGAAGAGTTTGACTGCTGACTGCCATTTTGTGGTGCTTGAGAGAGAGGCCCTTCTATTGCTGAGGTTAGGGGTGAAGGGCCTTGACCATTGAGAGTAGCCGGCAACCTAACAGGCAGCTGATGGACAGGGGGAGTGATGAAGTTGTGTAGTTGAAGCTGATTTGCAACAGGGGGGACACAGGAGGATACAGTCCCTTGGTTTCCAGCAGTGTTGCCATGATGGTGGTTGAGAGCAGACTGTGAGGCAGACTGTCTGTTCATTAGAGCCACCTGACTGCGTATTTGTTCTATCAGCTGCAACTGGTGTATCTGCTGTTGCTGGAGGGCCATCAGCTGGTCCAGGATCATCGGAATAGCCATGGTGGAAACCCCACTGCCCGCTGCTGCCCTTACGCTCTGTGAAAACTGGGCAACTGCAACCCGGGTGCCATGCAGGGTCTCTAAGGTAACATTGGTGCTTGGCATGGCGTAGCTTGTAACTGTGGAGGGGACGACATCATTGAGCTGAGGTAGAGAGCCGTCTGGCTCAGGGGATGTCACATCTCTCTCTTCAGGATCCATATTTTTTTCAGGAGAAAGCTCTAGCTCCATCTGCTCGTCCTCCTTTTCTAGGACATTGACCTCATTTAGGGTTGCTGTCTCTGGGATGTCATCCCCCTCAGCAGAAGGACTGTGGTTGCCCTCCCTAGGGTCCTCGCTGTCAGCCTGCTCACTTGGGCAGCTGGGGACAGGGGAGGGCTCTGTCGGGTACTCTTGGGAGGGGTTAGGTGTGTCCTCATTGTCATTCACTATGAGAACCAGAGGGTTTTTGGTGCAGTTCTTTAAATGTTCACAGAAGTCTGACCACTTGAAGAATTCAGCACAACACTTTTCACATACATGCGTCTCCTCACTGCCACTGCGGCTCTCATTTCCGCTGTCGGCATCATCCAGCACTTCACCCCGGGCTAAAGGGAGGGGAGGGGGTCGAGAGAGGGTAGAGAACAAAAAAAAAGAATTAATGAATAAATAATCAATAAAAAATCCACACATATTTTGCAGCGCACTGCTGCAAAGATTTAACCTTTGATTTTTTTTCTGTCTTTTAACATAACCAAAATCAATAAACTTTTTTTTTTTTTTTTTTTTACTCTTAACAAATTGCCCTAGTTCACCAATTCTCAAGACCCAGGTTTGTGCATTCACACCCTCTCCATAGAGCCAGCTAATAATTTTCTTTGTGCAATCCATCAAATTATGAGAGCCTATCAATTGTGGATACTGCCGCTTAATGAAATTCCATAGAACCTATTGATTTCCAATATTTCATACGATTCACAGCTACCTCATCTGTAGGGTACAAATCAGGACTTTGATGGCCCCATTAGGATTCCCCTCTGCTATCAAGCTCAGTCATTTCCACCTGAATTTCAAATGCCTGGGCCTTTTCAGTTAGCATTGCAAAGGTAATATTTTAGCCCTAAATCTAAGGAAGGGACTGTATACTGGAATATTCTTTTGCTATTAGGTCAGGAAAATTATGCTGTCTAAAGTCAGTGCAGAGAACTGTTGAACCTATAGCCCTTATTCATTTTCTGAACCATTCACTGTTAAATTTGAGCATTTAAAAATATGTAAATTTAAAAAATAAACATATCCATACTTATGAAATGTGCCCACTTTAAATTGTTGTCTGAAATGTTTTGAAGTACAAAACATTCCTTTTCAATTGAGCAAATCCTAGTGTTACTCTCTCTCATTCTCTCTCTCTCACTGTCTTTCTTTCTTTCTCTCCCTCTCCCATGGTCTCTGAAATAAGACTCAACAAATTACATGCTAGTGCCATGGCAGCAAAGTCTCTGATTAGTTACACATGTTTAATCACAGTTGTAGGAAGCCACTTCCTCTTCCACATGCAACCATCAAGAGTCAAACAAGCCAGCGTAAACTCTGAACATTGACCCAATTCACACCTGATCAAAACCATGTAAAAATGGCCTCCCTTGTATGTTTATTTTTTGTGTTCAAGCATAGTTATACTCTATGCGAGTGCATGTCTTTTTCGTGGCCGAATACACATTTCCCTTTCATTATGAGTAGGAAGCGTGCTCAATCATCTCCACAGCGTCCTGTATGTACTATTTTCAGTTTACACTCAAAGTTTCAATATATATCAGGTAAAATAATTATTTACATCCAAATTAAACAATTTTATATATACTTTGCATTATAAAAAATATATTAGGACAATTGAATTGGTGTTATTACAAACAGAAGTGATTTATTGCATGGAAATAATGATCACTCCCAAAAAAAAGCTGCTATAAACACTTAACTGAGTTGATAACGCTTTAAAAAGGGACTCATACCTACTAAAAGTGCAAAATGTATTTATAATTATTTGTACAGTATGTATATGACTCTATATCTAAAGACCCACACAAACCATTTTTAGAAAAGTAAATAAGTAAATGAAATGACTGTAACATTTATGCAAAATTGCTTCCACTAATCATACGAGTGGGAACTCCCCAGTAGGCTTAACCAGCCTGAGAATATAAGAGATAAAAAGATGTGTCGACATAACCTCTTAAAAACTCTTAGAAAATGCTGCACATTACAGACTGCACATGTTTACTCAACATTAAAGGTATTACTATGCTTTGTAATCATGAGAGGCTTACACTCATTTCAAAGGTTAAAATGGAGCGAGCCATGGTGATGCAGACATGAAGCATTTGTGCCAATTACAGTGACTCATTAGTAAAGAAATCCATCACTCCTCCTGTAATTTCTGTCCAAGGGGGGCATGAGCTATCAAGGCCTGGTGTCTGTAACTTAATTAATTATCAACAGAAAGGCTTTGGACAGGCTCCGTGTTCACAGCCTCGCTGGGGGCAGGGCTGACAAAACGAGATATTATTTTATTTTATCACATACCGTATGTTGCCAGGTTAAATTAGAAAAAAAAATGAAGGCAGCTAAAATGTAAAATCCTGCACATTTACAGTTTGGTTTGTGCATTTTTTCCACTTTGCAATATTAATGTCATCTCCCTCCTTGATTTTCCAGCAAATTCCATAAAAATCCCATGAAAACAAAACAAAAAAATATATAATTTTTCTCAATTTCTTTTGTCATTAAAAGGCTCAAATCCTAAACATGAATCTAGAAGTGAAAAGGAGAAAGTGAGTGGCAACGTCAGCGACACGTGACAGCAGGCTAAAAATCTCCTTATCCCAGCAGCGGACAGCAGAACTCATTTCCATAATTGAGGGTTGAAAGGTCAACGCAAATGAGTAGGCATTGTGTTGAGCTGATTAGTTATTAGAATGGTATTACTGTCAATCTCTTTTATTCATTCATACAATTACAAGTGGGGGCCTTTGTATGGCTCTGACCTCACGTTTTTTTCACACAGAGACAAAGAGCACACACAAATTACATGCGTTTGTATAGAGATAAACACCTAAAACACATATTCACA
>JAQQZW010000023.1:17747683-17757976 GCA_029814745.1 Zanclus cornutus | reverse complement strand
AATCCATGATAGTGGTGAATATTTGTGGAGATGATCTTTTTGAACAAAAGTACAAAAGTATCCTAAACATCTTTGCCACAGAGCTTATTTTCTGCAATAATCTTAAATACAATGGAAAATTCCATTGGCTTTTTGTCAAGGCTACCAGGTAGATGCTAAATTCCCTGCTGACCTACAAAAATACATAATTCCTGTGGCACTCTACACAAGTTTGTCTCACAGGTAGGATAGCTAGTCGTTGCTGCTCTCTAGTGGCCAGGAGTATAAATAATTCCTGATACATAGGCCTTAAATTTAACAGTTGTCTTATCCCACGCTGTGCCACAGCAACACTAAAATGATGTAACTGTGTGTGCAACAGACATTTTAAAGTTTGAAAAGTCCTTTTCTTTGCTAACTAATTTCTTTCATATGCATTAATTGTTAGAGTACTTTAATTACTTTGAAGAGAACTAATGAGTAACTGTAACTAATTATTAATTTTCATTAACTTGCACGACACTTGCTCTAGGTACACCTAATGATATGGTAGGGCAGCAAAATGAGAAATGGGTTTCATTTTAACTACAATGCAATTTAACCAAAAATTATGTATATATTCCTGAGCCACATCAAAGACAAGCTTTGCATTTTGATTGACAGTCACACTGATTTAAATCCTCTCTGACCTTGTTGAAAAACGTTTCAAGCCTTTGCCTTAATAGTTAATGCTTATTTCACTCCAACTGTCATAGATTTGTGATCATTTCCATCACCATCTCTTTATACTCTTCAACAGGAGAATACAACTCTCACATGAAGACCTCAGTGGAATGGAAGAATCAGGTGGACCAGGCCCACTCTCAAGGAGGGCTGGAACTTGACAACAATGAAATTGTGATTCCTCGAAATGGCCTCTACTTCATTTACAGCCAAGCATCTTTCCGTGTCAACTGCAGCAGCAGCATCACTGATGACTCGTCCTCGAAGCCCATGGTCCACCTGAGCCACACTGTAAAGCGTTGGTCCCGCACATTTGGGAATGATGATGCCAAGAAGTCTTATGAGACCATCTTGCACTCTGTTCGCACAGTGTGCCAAAAGACAGCCCATAGTGATCCTGCTAAGGAGGGGAGCTGGTTCTCTGCTGTGTACATGGGAGCTGTATTTAACCTAAGCAAAGGGGACAGACTGAAGACAGTTATGGAGGAGAAGATGCTGCTTGACCTAGAGGATGACCCGGGAAAGACTTTTTTTGGTGTGTTTGCCTTATGAGGACAGACTGACTGACAGCAAAAGGCGAAGATATAAATTCTTGTGAAGAAAAGCCACCAGACAGGCGGCCACACTATAATACCTGCAGCCTGTTCCGTCTCACCTGGACTCACTTGCAGTATTAAATCGTAGGTGGAATGTGAATGGAGGTTTGACATGGCACTAAACTGGCATTGCAACTTTCAGTATGGACACCCAAACTTTGAATGTCATTTTAAGTTAGCAAATAAACTGAGTTATGTTAACTATAGCACTGAACAAAAAAGCTCACTGTAAAGCAATGCCTTAGAGAGAACTCTCACTCTACAGGTCTGTAGTGTCATTTAATAATGCCTTAGTGTCAGTATCTTTTGCTTTACTGTATTGTTTAATCTCTACTGTCTTTGACATTTGTATGAATGTATCAAAATTGCTGCATATTTATTGTGTAACTACAGAAAGTGAATATTTAAGACTGTTTTTATATAACATAAAGTTATCATATTTATTTTATTTATAAATTATTTATTTATTTATTTACTATGTTTACATATCTTTTCTAATAAAAACCTTAAACAGTATTGGTGCTGGATTTTATACATAATTTATGAAATTACTTATTGAACCTAATAATGAGATTTATCAACGATCTTGTTCTTTCAGTCACCACCCACAGCTTGTGACCATAGGTGAGAGTTGGAATGTGGATCGGCCAGTAAATTGAGAGCTTTGCCATCTGGCTCAGCTCTATTTTTACCACAATGAACTGGTGTAGCATCTGCATCACTGCAGATGCCACCCTGATCTGCCTGTCAATCTCTCGCTCTATTCTTCCCTCACTCGTGAACAAGACCCCGAGATACTTAAACTCCTCCACCTGGGGCTTCACTCCAACCTGCAAAAGAATCGCAGATTCCCATGGATTGTGGCTATACCTGGATCGCAGACTATGGCTACGCCTACTACTGTGGCCCTGCTTGATGCTCACTGCAACTGCTGTTACCATTAACCACTAATTATTATTATTATTAGTAGTAGTAGTAGTAGTATGATATACTTACACATATTCATATATTATGTACCATTATTATTACTAGTCTCATTTTTATTATGATAGTTTCTGTTCATTTGCTGTTGCTGTACATCTGTCTCCCTCTCTCTCTCCCTCTCTCCCTATCCCTCTCTCTCTCTCTCTCACTTCCTCCCCTCCCTCTCTCAACCCGATCGGTCCCGTCAGATGGCTGCCCACCTCTAAGTCTGGATCGGTTTCTGCCTGTTAAAAGGAAGTTTTTCCTCGCCAATGTCGCCAAGTGCTTGCTCATGTGGGAATTGTTTTAATTGTTGGGTATTATTAATTAATTTATAGAGCGTGGTCTTGACCTGCTCTATATATGAAGTGTCTTGAGACAGTCAGAATTCCAAAGTGCAATTTTTTCACTGACTATTAGAAGACATTTATTGAAGATTCACATTTAGGCCATAATTTGACTGGCTTTGCAATAGTGACATTTTCATCCTCTGAAAAGTTCACTTAAAAGCCTATTAGAGCCTTAAACTCGCAAGACAAAGATCAGTTTCAAACCCCTCATTCCCCTTTTACGAGCTCAGTGTCTCATTCTCTACACCACCTTCTCCTTACAGCAACGAATTTGTCTTACAACAACAAATGTGTTTGCATTTTAGGTGGTTGAACAGGGGGTGGAAAGGGGCTGTATTCATACTGAATTAATATAGATATACAGAATATATATATATACTGAAAATCAGCCAGTTTTCTACTAGAAAGTAGTGTCGCGGTTGGTTTTTGCTAGGAAATAAGATAAATGTCATCGACTTGCCATCATTTGGTGAAAGTGATTGATGAATGAGTGGACTTCATAAACTTCATAGTATTTAAAACTTACACATTAACACGCTCTGCAATCTTTTCCCATGCCATCTCACACTGTTTAGCTGCAGCTGCCGTATTACATTTAAAAAAAATTTTTTGGGAGATATGGTCATATTCCACAACGCGGTCATTAAAATCTCCACTTCAGTTGGGGTGAAATAAGTAGCTCTGCTTTTAACTCCGCTTTCTGTCATTGTGAATCATGTTATCTGCACTCTACTAGTGATATCTTTTTGCGCTCACTGTGAAAGCGCTTCTCTCAGGCTCAACCTTCTCAGAGTTGATTGAGCTAATTCTGATAAGCTGTTCTGGAACCGAAAACTCAGAATTTCCCAGCTCAGGCTCAGTCAACTCAGAGGTAGAGATTAGGCTCAGAGTTTTTTGAACCTGATTTCTGAAATAGGGCCCAGAGTGTATTACATCACTACATCAACACAACAGTCACAAACAGGCAGAAAATGAAACCAGATGATCTGCATGGAGTATGGAACAAAACCACGTCGGAGATGTGACGTCATAGAGCTGTGCCTGCTGGAATTAAACATTTGCATTCACTGAACATTCTGGAAGAAAAGCTCAGCCATTGAAATCTAAATCTAAGAAGTTTACTATCCAGACATAACTGTGAATGAATAAAATATTGCTTGTGTATCATTACTAATGATAAAAATTCATGAATTTATGCCGAAGCTACCCACCCTAGCTAGCTACCCTGAGTTCCCAGGTCGTTATAAAGGAAAAGCCCACATTATTCACTGAAGATAACAAGCTAATGTTAGCTTAATATCAATAAGGCTGGGGCTGGTTACGTTGGAGAAACCAGCAAGAATTTAAGGACCAACCAAAGTATATGCGATCCCCTCCCTTCAGGCCTCCCTCTAAAGCCACCCTAGAAGAGTAAACAAGATAGCATTAGAGAGAGGAGAGCAGCACGTTGTTGTCATTGCTAGCAGTATCCAATCACCTCGTATCTTTAAAAACACCTATAATTATTGTTGAAGCGACTACGAAAGCTAACTAATTAGCCGCTATGAGAGAGTGGGTGCGTGTCTGATGCACTGCATCCAATAACACACATTAAATCCGTGGCAGGTTAACTGGTGGTTTACTGGTAGCAACGGAAACTAGTCTGTACCCTGCTCACTCCCTTTGTGCAACAAGAAATGAACTGAAACAAGCAGGTGCAAGTGATATTAATTAGCCCACTGCAGCTATGCTCAAAGTGATGCACACACACGCTTCCACACAGACAAGCACACACGCCCACCAGGGACTCAGAGACAGGCATACAACTAAAAAATACATCCCTTGCTCCTTCATTCCGGCCCCATAAATATTACAACATAATAATTAAACATACATTACCTGTGCAGGAGAATATATAGTACTGATGTATTTACAGTTCATTTCAGAATTGATAAAATCCTGTCTTCTCTCTTCTCTAAGCCAGAAGTTACCAGCACTTAGCCTAGGTTGACAGTGGTCTTTACCACCACTCTAAAAGTCAAATCAAAGTCAAGTCATGTCAGAAAAAAGTCATGTCAGTAAGTTTCAGGATTCCTCCACTTGTAAATGTATATGTATAGGAGGAAGTAATCACTTGGGCAGGTGTTGCTTTCTGGTGAAGCATACAGTTTTTGACCGTCAGGTGAAGCGTTGACGACAATGGAGCCTTTGTTTGTTTTCCATGTAAGTTATTAATGGATATAATTACATGTAGATTAACGGAGGCTTATTGTGATGGACCAGAGGATGTGTAAATAAACGCACTTGAGTATTGCTGCACGGACGCTTGTGAGTCTGCACAAAGGAGATGCGTGTAGCAGCCCCTCAGTGGCTTGTAGGGTTTTTGTTTTTCAAAGTCAAGTCACTACAATACCTGTTAAACGTTAGTATGTTAGCATTGCCAGTGTGACCATAATAGCACACTGACATTTGGATTTTGGAAAGCACCGCCATACCTGAGTACAGCTGGCATTGTTGTGCAGTAGACTTTTGTTAGACACTAAAAGGACAAATATTTAAGTGATTTATCTCTGTGTTACATGAATAGTCTACTCATTTCCACTGATTTGGTGAAGCAAAAGTAATATAGTAAAATATCCTAAAATGGTAACCTGACATGCCAGATGGTTTATTACACAGAATCTTCTGGAAAGTTGTCCATGGAAAATGTTTGCAGAAGAGGAGGCACTTTCAAAACATACTCAGCAAGTGATTGGACCATCCAATTATCTGTCTGTTACTGTCTATCAAAGGCTAACTTCAACCAATCAGATCAACAAACCATATGATGTAGTAGGAGAGTGAAACTCTTGCTGAAGCCATGCAGGAGAAGAGGGAAAACATCTTCAGTGGCGTTCTTTGCTCGTCTTTCAGTAAAGAAAGACTCTTCAGCTCTGAAATAAATGCTGTTACAGCAGCATCCACACTGACCTTCTTTAATAGCTGCCATTGTTGTTTTCAAACAAACATTTGCACTGTCATCACAAACGAAGCCATTGAATAAGAAACCACCATCATAGGACGCTGATGCTTCTAAAGCACTGTGGTTCGGCCACAAGCCCATAACTTCAAAGACTGACAAGATGTATTCTCACCTCACATGATTTTGTGATGTAAATCTACAAAGTCTTGGTAAAAACTGTAGATAAATATGCTGTTTTAAAAGTGTACAGCTACATTTATGTTTTTTGTACTGATATCCTGTGTCCTAGTCCCAGAAAAAGGGAAAAAAGAAGAGTCAAAAACAAACATTTAAACTGTCACGACCCTTTCTCTCTAAACCCTCTTTCCAACTTACTTGACGGGTCCTGCTGTATGAGCACTCTTAAAAAAACCTCATTTCATGTTTTTACTTGTTGATTTTATTCTGTATAGAAGAACTGTTTTCTTGACTGGTACAAATTTCAATGTCTCAAATACTCTTCTTTAACTGTTTTCAATGTATTTTGTCATTTTTTTAATCACCTGCTGCTTTGTCATTTCAATCAGGTTGTTTTTCACTTAATTTGAGATTTAAATGTTTTTATTTTTGTAATGATTAATTGCTTATATTTAAATATTGACTTTCCTTAATGCTCTTGAACAAATGTAAAAATGCTGGAACAACTGTTACACTTGAATTGCTGCTCTGTGCTGGAAAAAATTCAACGAGATAAAAGTGAATTAATGTTGATGCTGATTTTCCTATAAAATTTCTTAATGACAAATGTTACTGTTTTGTTGTCATCCTTTATTGGGGTTATATGTTGTTTCATACTGTGGCAAATATGATAACCACAAAGAAAAAGAAATAATGTGCAGCAGTACATCCTTGTATATATCCTTGAAGTACATCCTTTTTTTTCTGAGGCCCCCGAATCTACTGCACAATACTAATGACTCAGCGAGATCATAACAAGCACAGAGACAGATTTTAGGTTGGATGACTCATAAAATATGGAAATCATTGCTTGGTATACAGGACATCATGACTTGGCTTCACCTCCACTCATTGCCAGTATTAACAGAAGAAGTCCTTAATCTTGTCCGTAGGGGGCGCTATAAGAGGAGATTGCAATATTCCATTGCGGAATAGTGGCTTAAGCCAGTCAGCCTGGTCTGTCAGAGGTTTAAGGGAGTAGAATAAAATTTGAGATCACATCAGACACACAAACAACTGTGAATCTTTCAGTAACCAGTTAAAATAATGAATGATTAATGCATACAAATCAGCACTAAACTCTCTTTTTGCTACTGTTATCTATATGTCCTGCTTGTTTGCAATGCTCCCTATGTGTATACTGTATGTCACTGCTGCTTTTGTTATGTGTCCTGTTCCCATCTTTAAACATCATGTCCTGTTTTGTTTTTGCTTTGATTTATTTTAGGTAACCTTTTTAACACTTCAGCCAGGGACACAAATGAAAAATAGCCTTTTGGCTAATTTTGGCATTTTTTTTACCTTGTATATTGTCAATTTGCACTGCCCCTTCGTAAATAAACTAAACCATGACAGTTTGCATATTGTTGGTGAAGTAAATTTGATTTTTGGTTTTTAAAGTTAAATTTACTGTCAGTGTGCTCACAAGTGGGAAGAGTTTTAATAATTACCTATAAACATGAATATCAAAACTTTTATTTTGATAATATTTTGAATAAGTTTATCACTGCATTCTCGTATTGACACCTTTAGTACTTTTTTCATGAGCTGCGTAAGCGTTTGAATGGTATAATAGTAACCACACAGCATACTTAATCATAATATAGTGAGGAAATACAAAAGGGAACACACCAGCTTTGTAGACCCTGAATTTGCTTTTATACATTTAATAAACGTGACTTTTCTTTTTATACAAAAATGCTGAAGTTCCCCATTATTAAGCAATGCATTTTTCCCAGACAACTAGAGAGTGAAATAGTATCAGTTTTATAGATGACCTCGAGTTGTCTGCCCTATTTCTATTTTTTTCTTTTTTCTTTTGCTGTGTGCACACAAGAAGAGCTTTTAATTGAAGGTAAGCATTCAACATAATAGAAAGAGATGAAACAACAGACTGTCAGAGTGACATTGAGACATTTAGATGTTATCAAAGGGAGTAATGCTTCTGTGTGACACAGCTAAAGAGCTGCAAGTCAACAATCGACACCTGCATGATTTTACAAGGAAACAGCCTGCACAGTTTTGAAGAAAAAACTATATACTAACAGTATCCCACACAACACAGTGATTCACCTGTGTAACCTGTGTGTATGAAAATTTGCTTGCAGTGATAATACCCTTTCAAGTTATTCTAGTAGCACAAGTTTCTGTTTTATGAAAAAAGAGACAATACCAGTAAAAATCTATGTCATTCACCTCAGTGTCTTTAGGCAGACACTGTTTAGTGCTGCGTTGCCTTTTTGAACTTTGCCACTGAGGGTGTCAGAATTGGAAATTTTTATATACACATAGTGTCAAAGCACAATAAAACCAGCTTTTATGTACAGGACTTTCTCCTGAGTTTTTCAGTCCTCCGTTTCATGTAAATCTGTCCTAAAAAGTAGTTTCTATTTTAATAAGTACAGTTGTCTAAACAGGCTGTGAAGCATAATTTGAGGATTCAAGTCTATTTTCTTGTTTTACATACATAACTACAGTCATTGTGTGTTGGGCTTCCAGAATGCAGTGCAGCTCTGTGTGGCTGTACTCAGCCACAGAGGTGCCTTGAGCTAAATCTGGTAGATTAGATATTTCCCACTAGATTAGTGACAATGTAAATTCAATGGTGGCGCCACGTGAAAGGTCAGGGGGTCACCAAACACATTAGTATTCATGCTCTCAGGACCATGAATAAGCTTAAAAAACAAAAATATCAATGTCATGGGGGTGTGAGAGGAAAGGGGAGATGACCATTTTAGTCGTCAGGATTCACTGGGACCGGGTACAAAGTTTACCAGGTTTAAGCTGTTTAACAGCTGGTCGAGACGCCAGTCACTTGGTGTTGGTTAAAATGTTTTCAGAATGGAATACATTAAATGTTGCAAGTCATAAAACCTTGAGGTTATCAGGACCATTTAGCTCATTTTGAAAAATTAACTCATAGATGAATTTTTGCCTAATTTAGGAACGTGCAAAATAAATTTGCATCGGTTTGTCTTCACACATTTTTGTGGTGGCTTGATAGCAATCGTGCTGCCTGTAATTTGCTTTGTTTGTTGTGAACACACCTTTAGGTTTAACTGTCAATATCATCAAGCAGTATTTTTATGGGCAACACTGTGAAACGTGCATGTGAAATGGATTGGAAATATATATTAACAAGGACGATGCACCAGATGCATGATTGTGGTTGACAACAGACTGCAGAAGATGTGTTTCTTTTTGCCAGTCTATCTCCCAGCTGTGTTAAATGACATGATCTAGTTAGTGTCCAAGGCAATGCAGACAGATACAAGAACTGAAGTGAAAGACCAGTCAGTGACCCTCTGGCCAAATTCAGACATGACTCAGAAAAGATGAAATTTAGTGCTGTTATTGAACCACTTTTTCTTAAAAAAAAAAAAAGCCTCCTAATGAACTACAACACCTCTAATGTAGCTATCACTTAATGATAGCAGATCTCAGTTAAAGAGATCTTAGCAGCAGAATAATGACTCTCTGGAAGTTGCCATCATGTTTCTAATGATGTGGTAATATGAAAAACCTGTGAAATGATAACATGACTCTAATGAATGGTGATGTGAAGAGGTCTGTGGTCATTATGCTTCAGGTATTATGGGTGTATTAATATTCCAGCCTGCAGACAGTACAGTAGGTGTTTCATTCAGGATGATTGGGAATATCTGATGTCTCAGCAGTGAGTGAAGAAGAGGGAATTAACTTCATCATCAGGGACCTCTTCAACCTTTGTAGCTGTGAGAGCAAAACCTGACCTGAATGCAAAGTAGTCAGTTTTCTTTCATGCATTAACATTATATAGCTTTCATTATGTAAAGCCTTAAGCCCTGTTCAGGGTCACTCAACATGCCTGATCTTTAAGTTGTGCTTACACTCAGAGACTGGCAGTATTTCAATTAAATGTATTTAAAATATGTATTTAAATACTTTTGAGTATATTGTCAATTTAATTTTTCCTGGGCAAAAAAATAAGATTTTATGCTTATTATTGCTTTAAAGGTGCTATATGTAACATTTTAGCATCAATTACAGTACAATTCCTATAGACAGATCAAATTTGTAGTGTGTATTATATGCACAGAGTTAATTTCTTATTTAAATTGCGTTATGGAAGTACGAGAGTTTACGGCAGCTTACAAAAAGTTGATGGAAACATATAAAACTGTTTCCGTACCAGGAGTTGAACCTGGGCCCCGCCTAGGCAAAAATTAGGAATCCTTACCTCTAGACCAGTGTCACCTAAACTTAAATAACTGCAGTTATAAATGTAGATGTTATGGAAATTCGTGATATACTTGCGTGAGTCTTGGTCTCATGGAGTCACCAAATTTTTCTTTTGGGTTTCATGCTAAAAAGTTGTGGGAACCTCAGCTCTAAACCATATGGGACATAAACATTCTAAATACTGTACTTTATACTGAGACCAATCACTTAAGATTAGGTCAAATGATTTGAAGCAGATTGTACCACATTTTTTAGCCACAGACGAACAAAGTCATGAGAGTTAAAGTAAGTAACTGTGCTGTAA
>JAQQZW010000023.1:17297467-17307559 GCA_029814745.1 Zanclus cornutus | reverse complement strand
GGAATAAACACACATGATTTAGTTTACAACAAGAAGAAGAAGAAGAAGAAGAAGAACAACAACAACAACAATAATAATAATAATAATAATAATAAAAATAATAAAAACAATAACAATAAAAACAATAATAATAAAAACAATAATAATAATAACGAATATACAAATCTTGGTCCGATACTGCCAAGCATTAGGTCATTGCATCTACAAGAACATATATCAGAGCCTGTGGTTCAACGACATGATTTTCTGCACTTCAGCACTCCACAAGCACAGCTAACAGGAAGGAAACAATAACACATTTTACAGACAACATTCCCACATTCACTTATAATTACTGTGAACAAGAATACTGAGTACACATAACTCTACTGTGGCCAACCCAGAAAACAGAAGCTGTTGGGCCATTAAAATTAAAAAGCAGGCAATCCAGTAGCTTGTTCCACAAATTTTACACAATATTTGTTTTTGTCCTATAATCATATCATGGTTGTCAAGTGTTAGCAAGTTTCTGGTTTTGTTTGTCTCCAACAACTTTGTAATATTGCTTATTAATTCAATATTTTTTAATTTAAAGTCCCAGAAAAAAGCAAATAACTATAACTCACAATTATTTTAAAGTCCCCCAGAGTTATCACACAGGCACACTGTTAATTTGTGGAATACAGTGATAAAACATTATAATAATTTGCGATCTGCTCCGATAAAGGATCAACTGTTTTATTAACTTTGTTTAATTTCATATGTATGTCTTAGTTCTTTGCTTTTAAGTGTATGTATGAATGTTCTTCTGTAAAAACCCTCTCAAAGATAAGATTATGTTTCCAGTGCCCTGACACGCAGAAAAATCACTTTTATACATCTGTAAATGTCATTACATTGACTGCGCTTACACATTTTCTTGGATTTTGGGCTGAAATTATGTAAATTTCCAGTGTGTATGCCCTCTCAAAGAGATTTTTTTCCCCCATCTTTCCCCATGTTGACTCATGACAAATTGGTCAGTGCCTGGCGGGCAGGTCACCAACAGGCCTCACCTCACGTCTGCATCAGGATGCAGCCCACTGTCTGCTGCCCCGCTCGGCTCAGCTCAGTTCAGCTCTGCGGCCAGCCCACGATGATAAGTCACCCAGCCAGCCAGTATTGATTGGGGGTCCTCGAGGCTTATACAAAGGCAAGGAGGGAGGTGACTGATTGTGTTTTACAGAGAACATTATCACTCCACTCAACGCAGGAGGGCCGACAGAATTTCCTCGCCCAAGAAATGGAGACGACCACCCGGGCTGGGAGTATATGACTTGACTCACTGAAGCGCTAAGTCCAATTTGAAAGCCAAATTGTGAGGCTAAGAACAAAAGGGAAAAAAGAGAAATGGTTACAGTTTGTCTGGTGATTTTTCTCCCTTTAACGCTGACCAGTCCATATAACACTACCCCTTCTATTTGCTGCATTTTCTTTAAATTCATACAAGCGCTGAAGCAAATTATCTTCCTCTGGACGTGCTTTGCATGCTCTCACTTTAAAGTGCACACAGAGAGAAAGCCACTATAACCTCAGGTTTCATCTCATTTTTCCACCTCATATTTAGCTCTTTTATTGCATCAGGTGGATATACAAGGATAGCCCTAGATGACCTAAAGGAAGGCTATAGAGAACAAGGTACTTTCATGCACTATTCCTTATGAGAATTTAAATAATTTTTATCTTAGCCTTGTCATGGTTGGATCCAGGTGAGGGCTGCTCAGACTGAATGCCATAATGCACAATGTAAGATAATTGCGACTGATAAAAAATGACTTAGGGATGATGATTCTGTCGAGTCTCAAATCCTTTCCTCAGCTTTGTCCTCTCATCTCCTCCTGACTATCTTTCTTGATCATTTTCTGCCTAAATAAAGCTTGCACTCTACTCAAGTAATCAGACAAGAGTATCAGGATCTAATAGACTCACACAAGCTCCCTTATCAGCCAGGTGCAATCTGAGGCTGCTGCCGCTTAACAAGGAATTAAACATTTTTCCATGCTGCTGCCAGCACTTTAATTGATTGATGCTAAAAGTTTGGAAAATAAAAGTCTAGTGCGTCAAGCGCGGCACTGCTTTCCAGGCCCTGCTGGACCTCACAGAGAGAGGAGCCCTCAATTAGAAGTGGCAGCTCACATTTTCAGCATCAGCCGGCCCTGTCATCTCGACCCAGCCAGGATGTGTGTGTACGTGTGAGTATGTGTAAGTGTGTGCATGCGGCATGTGTGTCTGCCACTTCACATGGAGAGCAGCGGCTGAAAGACACATGTACTCGAAATAAGGGAATCAATAGAACACTTAATGAACAATTAGGAGAACAGCTGTAGGCCTGTCAGACACCCATCTGTACACAGATCTGCTCTGAGAGAGGGAGAGCGAGAGTGAGGCCTCACTACAGCACCAAGGCTACTGCCTCAGGACATGTGCAACCCCCCCCCCCCTTCCTTAAGCCTATCTACATCCATTTACACCCTGCTCCCTCCCTCAGCCCCACACTGTGAGAGCCAAGCCCAATTTAGCCAAGCAGACCTCCATTTCCTTCTGTCCCTCACCTCACATTAGCGGGAGAAGCCGCGAAAGATATGGAAATGCAAAGGACATCCTTTAGGCTTGTGTCAGGTGAGGGGGGGGATCGATAAATTTGACAATCCATGGCATTTAATTAAAATGGCTGCCGGAAGCTAGGCAGTTTGTTTTTCTGTGTGGGACCCAGCCCGGCGTTTATTGCTCAAATGAATACGTAAGTGTATTCATAAGCACCCTGTACATTAAATCCACCTCACTCTATGAGATGGGTTGGGGGGCCTTTCAACTTTCAACGCCAAGCGAGTGCCCGGACAGATGAAATTAATATCTCCACCTCTCCCCCCAGTGATTTTTAACGTATTCTTGATGCATAAAGAGATATCCTCCTCAACGAGGGCACTGACAAATGAACATTGAGCACAGTCGGCTCTCCTGATTTGCCTGTCTGTGACAGTGGCGACCTTATGTGCCAGTCAGGACGAAAAATAGTCAACAGTAAACGTAGACCGACAGAGGTGTTGGATAGATAGGTTCAGCCTTCGTCTGGGCGTCTGACGGTTTTACGTGTAGATCAGCAGGCTATGACTGACAGCTATTATGGTTAACTAAGCACAGGGATCTGAGAACAGTATCAGAGGATGGGCAAAGTCTGATAATTGACCTTGTACAGCCTCTCAGTCGTTCTTTATTAAAACTTCATTTAAAGAAGAACAACCCCGGGTGGCTGCTGCTGAAGACTCTTTATCTCTGGCTCCCTACGCAGCCATAATGGATTACATAGGAATCCATTATGCATTCCACATAAGAAAGAAGTAGGGCCTAGGACCTGCTTAAAAATATATTTTTAGTACTGAAAAATAATGTGTTCACACAAGCTACTGAATCATTTTAAATGTTCTTTTTTAGTATATTAGGTATATGTGTTGAAAAGACCTATATTTCAATGAGGCCTTGGGCCCAGCGGTGCGAGAGTAATGGGCATTCTAATTTATTCATGATTTTAGCTGTGTGGTTATCTGTGTTTTTTCTTGTGGTTGTTATTGTATTGTTTTATAGTGTGTGCTGTGTACATTGAGGTCTACATCTGTTGTTGTGGAACACCTCTTTTATGCACTTTTATCTCTTACTGAGTTTTAATGACAACAAGGAGGATATAATCCTGATGCGTGCTTCTTTAAAACAAAGACTTTACTCAGTTAGTCAGGCCAAATGCACACCCACTTTGCACTCCACTGCAACTACCATACTCTATTTAGGTCAACATCCTCATATGTCGTGCCATTGATCCATTTGAAACCTGGTACCTGCTTGTATCCACTGCAGCCTATTATGGAAACTACTATTTTGGTATGATACTTTACACAGACTTGAATTCATGTTACTCTCTAAAACCTGGCCATTTGAGTCTAAACTCTCTGATACCAGCTTTAAGGAGCAGCTAGAGCAAAACATGCACAACCTTCAATCAAAAGAAAAGCCACCCTGTTTTTGTGTTCCTGTTTGCGGCAACGCCTGTATTGCAAACTGCAGGAGGTTTTTCAGTGAGTGCAGTAATGCAGGAAGAGAGACAAGAGTGCAGACCCAGTAGGAGAAGAGGCCTTAGTGAGGCACAAGCAGAGAACTGCCGAACACCAGAGAAGCACCTGGAAACCCGCAGCTCTGCCAAGACCCTTGGTGTCTCTCAGCACTCGCACACACTGCCATCGAGGAACGCAGAATCCAGAACACAAACACTGGACCAGGCCAAGGGAAGTCTGCTGTAGGAGTAAAAGGAGGAGGAGTGGGGAGGAGGAGAAGGAGGCAGCAGAGAGAAAGATGGGGGTAGACGATGTGGAAGTGATTGGAAGGAGAGAAGAGGTAAGCAGTGGTGATGGAGGAAGGGGTCTACCACAGCCCTATAAACACCAGATCTGACAACAGGAGGAACAATGAAATAGTGATCCAAACAAGACTTCACCTAACTTGAACCAAACATTGTCGCATGACAATTCTCAGTTATACGGCGCAGCCCTGGACACCTTGTGTATATACACGGCAAAGATTAATACTGGCCTCCGAGAGCGCGATTCACAAAAAACAACAAATCCCTGAGATTGAAATCAACAAAGAGCTGAGACTCGTTAAACAAGTCTTATTGTTGGCAGCAGGCCACACCCTGTGTGTGTGTGTGTGTGTGTGTGTGTGTGTGTGTGTGTGTGTGTATTTGTGTGCGTACGTGTGAGTCTAGCGTCTGCTGGACGCATTTCCGTAGGGAGAGAAAGCGCTGGCAGACAGCATTCATATTTTTGTTTGAAATATATACATTGCTACAGCACAGGCAAAGGTCATGTCCCTTTGGTCTCTATGTGCACCAAGCCATCTTTCCTGTGTCTGTCTGCCTTTCTCTACTTGTGTATTTGTGTGTGTGTGAGAGAGAGAGAGAATGAGAGAGAGAGTGTGTGTGTATGTGTGTGTGTGTGTGTGTGTGTGTGTGTGTGTGCATACTTGTTGATTTATGGAGAAGACCGAAGCTTGGCCAAAAAGGACAACAGTGGATAAAGACAGTCAGGCATTATGTGCCTCTAAGGGTTTTCTTTCTTCCTGTTACCCACTATGCTTCCTAGACAACAAATTGTAGGCCTGGCTATTTTCCCTCACTCTGCCATCATCTTCACTACGCTCCCAATTGAATCAAGCTGCCATTCAGGAATACTGGGATGAGGCCCCATGCTGCTAGTGATGTAAACATACTCCTCTTACGCACATGAACAACCCATTACACCCACAGTTTCCCTCTCAATGGGGAAAAAAAAGGAGAAACACAACCCATCTTACTTTCTGCATGTGTCTGTGTATGTATGTTTCTTTTATCAAGCACTAATCCAATGTCTTGTTCTGTTCCCAAAAGTGTGCACTTTAGGTGTCCATCTGGCCGTTAACCGTTGATTGAGGACATCTGTCAAATTAGTGACAAAAATCTGTGTCCTTGTATTGTTTTCACTGCAGTTACATTCAGAAAATGCTTATAGTTGGTGGAAGCCTCCACTGTACAAATGTACTTCACTGAAACTTCCTCACATCCAAACTTGAGTGTGTGTGCGTGTGTGTGTGTGTGTGTGTGTGTGTGTGTGCGTGTGTGTGGGTCTGTGTGCTCATGTGACAGTCATACACAAACCCTAAGCAATCCTGTCTGCAGCCCCAGAGGGAAGGAAGGAAAGAGGAGAGTGAAAAGAGAGAGGACCAGGCGAGAAATGGAAAGAGAAGACACAAAGGGCAACTGTATTCTCTCTGATTGATCTTTGCTTCTGATCTGTGACAAACTGAGCATGCAGTCGTAACTCAAAAACAGCCGCAAGGGGGAAAAATAGTGTCCTGGTGTGTGTCTGTGCAATATGTGCTAAATGTAATACTACATGTATTTGCGTGTACATGCTAGTTCCTGCATGTGTGCGTGTTGAAGCGTACGTATTGCCATTGGGGTGGTAAGGCTATGTGTTGCTAGTGTGTCTCACATTAGCCATGGGGTGCTGTCAGCGAGGCCCAGCAGCGGCCCGCTGAGGTTTATGGAGTGTCACTCAGTCGCCGCAGCCGTGAATCAAGTTAATGTTGCAGATCCCATCTCTTCAGTTGTCCTGCGCTCCCGGTAGAAGAACAACATTTGAACAGCTTGATTTGGCCCCGGCGAGAGGCTGATGCCTGTTTAATATGTGTTTTGAGTGTTCTGACTGACTGATTCCTTTAGCAGGAAGCAGGGAGAGGATAAAAGAGAGGAAGAGAGAGAGGCAGGTTGCTTTATTGGCTGTGATCTGAAACAAGATGGAGACTCCCTGAGAGGAATAAAACAACAGGAGGAAGAAAAGGATGCAGAGATGGGTGGTGATGTCATTTTGATTTCAGGATGACATAAATGTCTTCAGGAATGTCTGACAGCAAAACTGAATCAGTGACTAATAATAAACCTGTAAGTAGCTTATATGACGGGGAATTTTACTTTTTGTATGAACTCAAAGAATACAAATTTTTTTAGATTTGAACATCCTGCAAAGGCATGTATTTTCCATTTTATTTCACTATCAGGATGACTCTCTGGTTAAGGTATTTGTTATGAAAACAGAAACATGGAATATGTCAGAGACAGAAAGTCAGAAGGACAAAAAGAAACGAGAATGGCATGAGTGGAAGATATGGTGAGAAACAGGACAACAACAAATGAAAAAAAAGAGGAAACTCTTGCAGTTGCATTCTACACTCTCCAATAAGTCAAATGTCTAACTTGGTTGAAGCATAGCTTTTCTTAGCAATCACCATTGGCTAGTAGACCTGGCTGGTAAGAATAGAAAAGTCAAACTGGTCTAAAAGTGAGTGTCCCAAAAGTCTACTCCATTATAATTGGTGTTCACAGTTAAGAAGCGGTAGTAGAGATGAAATCTTCTAATCACGATGCGCTTATGCTTTTTTATACTCCACTCTGTGTTCACAGTCTTCTTTAAAGTGTTAGATCTTGATCAGAAGTAGGGAACACAATTGTCTGCACTGCACGGGGAAATAATAGTGATGAGAGGGACTCTATACTCCAAATGGGATAACTTCTAATGAAAGAAATTATACTGAAATTAAACTAAACATCATTTTGCTGGAGACTCCTCTGGAACCCCTTTAAGGACCCTTAAGTTATCCCAGGACTGCAGTTTGCAGCCCATTTGTGTGGTGTGACTGCGCGCCTTACACCAGCTGGTGTGTTAGCGTCAGGTCAGTGTGGGAGCCTGCCTGCTCAGTGTACAGTACAGATGCAATTATTGATCAGCAAATCAATGGGCTGGCCAGTGGCGGGGGCCCGGGGGCTCTAAGTGGCATTACTTCAGCTCGGAGAGGCCGCCAGGGGAGCGGTCAGACAGCACTTACCAGCAGTTAGAGAAATTAACCTTAACACTGAGACAGCAGCACACACACAATCAATTACACTTGCAGTAGCACAGGTCAGCCTGCTGCAAATGTAAGCTCACTTGCACATGCACATGTAATCAGGCAAGCGCACACACACGCCTACATGTTAGCTTTGTTGTACTCATGAGGACACCACACTGGCTGTGATCCCTAAACCTGAATTTACCAAAATGTACCTCACACTAAATCCTGACTGGTTCTCACAAAGATAAAAGTACACATAAACATACATGCGCTAAAAGACAAAGACACCAATCTGAATAGACACACCACAGCAAGCAAAGTCAATTATACTATATCAAACCATAACACAAGGGAGGAGAAACCAAATCAATTACAAGGTCAATGGCGGGACCATGAAACAGCCACAGCTTATGATCAATTCTTTAACTACAGCACAAAACCCTTTACAATCCTTTTACCGGCCGATTACCTTCAATTATAGATATGAAGTCGGTGCCTTAAAAAGAGCATGATGGAGACCCCTAAACCTGATACACATATGGCTGTTATTTGTGAGAGGATTTTTACAGGCGAGGTGGTGTGTGAGTGCGTGTGTGTGTTTCTGTGTTTCTGTGTCATTTGTGCAGGCTTTTGAAGGTGACACTGCTAAGCAGATAAAGTGACAGTTCTGGGTGTATCCAGGTCACCGCAGAAGGCCTGCATAAAAGAGAGTGTGTATGTCTGTGTGTTTCTATGTGTTTGTTATTTATCAGTGCCTGTATTTTAATGTATATAAATTTATGGGTGTATGCATTTCATTGCTTTATTGTACCTTTTTTTCTCCCTATTTTGCTGCTTATGATATGTTTAAATGATTTTATGCATTGTTCACTTTTTTACAATTTTTAATGATTTTGACATAGGTTCATAAAAAACTTTTTTTTAATATTTATTGTAAGTGTATGCATTTTATCATTCATACTATATGTGTATGAATTTCTTAATGCAAGATATATGTAATAGACAGCATGTCTGATTATAATGTTTTTTATGAATACACTAGTATCTTTACATTTTACATATAAACTATGAGCTATACCGTGTGTGTATGAGTATGTGAGGTATGTGAGTGTGTTGAATTTCTTTGCATACTACACAAAGACAATCATCCATTTGAGTGTGATGTGTTTATTCACTTTGTGTGTGTGTGTGTGTGTGTGTGTGTGTGTGTGTGTGTGTGTGTGTGTGTTTGTGTGTGTGGGTTTGTGTATCTTTTTTTGTGGAGCTGGGTACATGATGACCTTACCTTCCTCTCCTCCACTGCGAGGCCTCAGGCAAAGCTGCCTGTGTTTTATATGCGTGTATATGTGTGTGTGTGTATGCGTCTGTTTCTGTGTGAATGTGTGCACACACAAACTAGCAGGTCAGCTGAGGTCCGGCTAGTGATGGCTCTACTTTGTCTGGTAAGGACAGCCGCTACTGTCACCTTTACAAACGCCATGAATCAACGCCAGGGAGGACAGGCCGGCCGACCAAAAAACAACCAATTATACAGCAGCCAGATTGACACAGGGTGGACAGGGCAGAGAGAGAGATGGAGACGCACTGAACACACCCCAAGGACGAATAAACAGAAGAGAATGAGGGCACAGACTGACAGAGGGCCTTCTGGGCTGTAACACCGATATAGGCTCTGAATGGCCAATATATTAATCCATCAGTGACTTTAGTTGGAAGCTACAGAAACGGCTAATGTTTTTAACATAATCTGCTAACATAAATGAATGTCTGTGTTGTTATTTTCTATTGCCAATTGACATTACACAATGCTAAGTCTATAACTCATTTATGAAGGCTCTTAAAAGGTTGGTCTCTCTTATAAATCCTCTTGCACATACGAAGTTAAGTTTTCTGTTTGTGGAAGCTGTGTGTTTCTCTTGTAGTGTTTCCTGCTTCCTATGAAAAGAGGAGACTTTTTATAGCTGATAGTGTCTTAACTTTCTTTAATTAGAGTCTCCCACGACTTAGGGAAGAGTGATGGTCTGGCAGGATAGCTGTGAGTCTCAGAATATCTCCATCACGTGTTTTCCTGCATGTCTCTTCATTGTTCACTGTGTGTTGTGGAAGCTGAGAGGCTGCATGTTGCTGTCTTCAATATGCTGTTGGTCTGATCTGATAAGAGTGCAAGGTAAGCCGGGAACTGATGTGGCTTTTGATACATTTTTTGCTTCACTAGTTTGAAAGGAGACAACAAAAGAAAACAAAACAGAAACCCAAACCCATAAAGATATATGCAAATTAATGAACTAAAATTCATTGGCTAATTTTTCAGAATACATACAATAATAAAACATATAAGCCTCACACATTGGAAGAGCAGAGTGATGGATTTTTTTCACCTAAATTCAACAATGACACAGGGTTAAAATATGGTGCAGGGGAGCTTAAGATAACAACTATATTTCTTTTACTGGCAGTGGTCGAAAGAGACAGGATGCAATGCAGCTAAAAGACAACTCATGCTTTCAGTTGGTCACCGTGTGAAACTCCCACTTTTAAACAGGAAATCACTACCTGAAGTAGAAGTAAACAAGAGAGGCTGACAAATGTGGATACAATTATAGTAGACGGTGCTTAACTCATTACAAAATAACTCAATGTACTGACCATTACACAGCGATG
>JAQQZW010000023.1:17071736-17086704 GCA_029814745.1 Zanclus cornutus | reverse complement strand
GCCCTGAAAGTGATTTTTTTTTGTAAGCCCCACTCATGATTCTGACAGCACATTAGTGAAACATATGGATCATTCTAACAGGATGATTCGCACAAAACTTCTGAATGTATTTCACACGGATGATTTGTTGAGATTTGTAGCAATTATTGTTTGAGTAAAGTACATCACCCACTCATTTGAAGAGTCAAAGGTTGAGGCCAGTGAAACACCGCTCAGCTGTAGAAGCAGTTGTGGTGGTATTAGCTTTACTCTTGGAATGAAGGCAGGTTAAAGGTCAACTGATATCATACTTAGCTCTCTTGTTCCTCGTCTAAAAGTGTCAGATATCATGTGAAAAAGTGATGTGAAGTCACTTATTTGGAAGTGGAAGTACAGTTTAGTACTGAGCTAATGGATCTTGTGCTCAGCAAAGTAAAGTGAGTTTCAGTAGATCTGTTTGTCTTGTCTTAGTGTGTCTTTTGAGGAGGTTGATTAGTACCTTCAGGGCAAATCCATCCTCACTTTGTGTCAGACATGGTATGAGTCAGTTCAGAGGGGTAACAGTTTTTGTTTTTGCTGAGAAATACTTTAGCTAGACCTTTTCTTAACAAAACTTGACAACCTTAAGTCTGGCCTTTTCAACTTCAATTTCAGGATGAAATAGTGATTTGACTGACAGAAATACAGTGGTACAGGAACTAGTCTTTATCTTGGTATCATTTGTAAGCTACAGCAAGTCATTTATAGATACACCTGATTGATTGTTACTGTATCAAGACATGTTTCATTAATATGCTGAAGGTTTTGGGAGTGTCTGGTTTAGTTTTGTCTTTTCAAACTTAAAAAAAACCCTCCTGAGTAATGATTGTGTTCCTTGAGAAAAAATTAATAAAAATGGAAATCAGCCTGTCTGGGGTGGAGATATTGATGGGATGTTACACACGATTACTGTCCAGTTGGATTTTGGAACAGCTGCCAAAACATATATGTAAGAAGGGTGTGTCTTACATTTCAGGTACTACAGATATGCTCTACAACACAGGCCTGTTTTACATCATGAAGTGAAACTATTAATGCCAAAACACGCTTTCAAATTGTGTTTAGCTGATGTGTAGTATCAGCCTTTGAATTAAAAGCCAAGAAAATACTTTCCAATGTAATTTAAACTGAATGTTTTTAATTAAGGCCAATGAGCATGTTAGAGCCAACAATGACGCCAAATTAAGCGTGAAATAGGCTTGTCGTGTCGGTGACATGTTCTGCCTCGCCTGAGCTTAGAAGGACACACTTGTATGAGGGTGCAGAACCAGCAGGGGGCAATGACAGGAGCAAAGGCAGTAGAATGAACGTAGAATAGAAAGCGAGAAAGTCTGTGCATAGAGGATATTGTGGTGGATGAATTGGTGAAACAAACACAGGACTTTCACCCACCAAAAGTCAGTGTTGCCTTTTTTTAATCTTAAATACATACGTTAACTTTCGTAATGTGCGGTACTTGCATAATGTACTTATTTTATCCAAATCCAAGATCTTTTCCCAGACCTAACCAAGAGGTGCCTGTGCCTAAACCTAACCAAACTGCAACTGTGACCTGAAATGTTTCTCAGCAAGCTTTATTTTGAAAGTATAAGCAGACGTTGCATGTTTGTTGTTGTTAACAAGACCGCAGAATGAGAATGGTTTCTTTTTTAAGCCTGTGGAGGCAAAACGTGGACTGGCGGGTCTATTACACGCTTTGACATGATACTGGGCTGCATGTTACCGCTGACAAGCCAATACTGGTCCAAATAAAGAACTGTCTGGTTTTGTATCTAAAAGAGATCTATCATGGCCTGATTGTCAGCAGGATTTCTGTCCTTCACAGTTGGTGGCACATGAAGATTTATGATCTTTGAATCTTAGTACCTCCTGAGCATCACTGGATCATTTCAGCAGGCTCTACATTAGTCCAATTTTAGATGACAGCAGAGTGAATAAAGTATACTGGTTACCGTCACTTGCTACTCCATACATTATGATAAAGAATGAGTACAAATGTAAGAAAAATGCATGGTGAGGAAGAGAATGTCTCATAAGTAAAGATCATGTGGACACAAGTTGCTTGGAGATCTGGGTCTTGTAACAAGAGCATGTGACACTGGGTAAATCACACACCAGGGCCATAAGAAATCAGTATGTTACAGTTCTAACAACCTTATTTCACCTCTGTTTTTCTTTATGAAGCCCAGGGGATTTTCCAAAGGATTCTTTTTCAGGAAGGGCTGTACAGTACAGGGAGCATCTTAACTTAACTTAACTACATACAGTATATCTTGCAGTGGCATCTCCTGACATCTGTTTGCTGGTTGTTTTATGCTAAAACAAAATGGACTGAAACTATCTAGATTCCTCTGTGGAGGCAGGGGGAGTATCCAGTAGTGCAGCAGTATTTAAAGTTTACAGGCAGATCTGGGTACCAGCTGTTGAATTTTGACCAACCTGGATTTCACCTAGCGTTCAGCACAGAAAGTTCTGGATCTTCATAACAAGTGCAGCTGTATTTTAAATAAAGCAAAACTGCTCCTAACATGATCCTCTATAATTAGAACCACAACTTGGTGAATCTCTGACTTTAAGAGACTTTGGGACCTCATGTTGAGCAATAGAGGCTTTGCTTAGAAGTCCAAATTTAAAGGCAGTATTATTCAGAAGCCAAAGATAAGGGAAAAGCTCTGCTTCTTATGGGGCTCCTAAACCTCGGAGAATGATCCCCCCTTATCAAATAAATTTACAGACATTAAATATCATTCAAGGTGAAGGTTTGGGCAGTGAAGGGACCAGTAAGCAGCATTTGCATGAGTGCTTCAGTGGAGTAATTGAGAGAAATGTCAGGTTATAATGGCTACACTGTACACCTATGAATATGACTGGATGTTACTCATCAGCTGGTTGCCAAACAGCCAATTAATGAGCTAGTGAATGTGAATAATGAAACAGGTGAGGCCAGCAATGCTAACGCAAGCACAACTTCAGTGCTTTGCTTGGTCTATGCCACGCTCATTATGGTTTCATCGTCAATGTCAACAGCATATTAAAAACACTGAAAGTTAGTTAAAGGAAAAAATGGGAAAATATTATTCGTGTAGGTTTTTGTTACTACTAAAGAGGCCAATAGCTAAATGTTTGAACTTAAAAAAATAACTTTTTGCCAGGGAAGACTTGCTAGCTACGACTACTTCTTGCAGCTTTTGCCAGGCTTGCGTAGGCTAGGAAGAGGTCGAGTTAAGTGACCTTTCAACTTGGGGTGGACTTTTATCTTGTGAATATGGTCATGCTGTATGGATTGACTTTACACCTGGTTGAAATATGATTACAGTGCCACCACCTCCAGATTTGTTCTGGCTGATCCAAACGCCTTCTGATAACTGTTAGTTCTGTGTGTATTTATGCCTGGCATGAACATTCTTTTTTTTTTCTCTAGAACGCATGTTATTGTCAGGTGCCAACAAGTGCCTTGCCTTTACTAATAGTCACTGTGAAAAAGGATGTGGCTGGGCTTTTTTCAACACTACGGTTCGAGGTTTGTTCTAAAAGGGCCGTATTTTAAACCACCTACTATTGTAGCAGCACATTCTGAATTGGCCAAAACGTACCATTTAGCATGTTCTATCTGAAAATCTGAAAGTATCTGAAGTATGCCAAAAATAATCGATATGGTACTGACTCAGAAAGAATCTCCAGAATGCATTGGACCAGCCTACCATCAACAGTGTGGATTTTGATATTGGCAATTTTATGAAAATGAATGGCAAACCAAAAAAGTGCTCCGACATTTTTGGAGTTGAGAATCTCCTTAAAACCCGTGGAACGCTTGCCACACAGTCCTGCAGACCACTGCAGCCAACTCAGCAGACGACATTAGCAACATTGGCAGAGGAGAGCCAGGTCCACAACTTTAAGATATTTTCAAATTTTCAAAAGGCTGTTATTCTGTCATTACATCACATTTTGGCGCATTTCAATCTAATTATGCAACTATTGGCAAGGGGGATTTGTTATCAAACAAACACTGGCAATAACACGAGCAGAAATACCATCAGTCAGAAAGTCTTATGAAAAGGCACCAAATTTGATTGAAGCAAGGATAACATTAACAAGGATAACATGATGCTTCCAAAGCAACAGAACTATCAGGAGAACTAGCCTCAACTAACGTTACATTTGCAGTGAGGTAATGCCATAAAATGCATGTGAATCTTCCTTTCAATCGTTGTATAGGCACTACCCATCTCTCTTAAATGTTCATTTTTGGGAAAATAATGAATATCCACATTTATAACTTTTTTTTTCTTAGAGCAATAGTGGTTGCTACACAGTAGCAGTGGTTTGCACTACCTGTGCTATAGCCTGGCTTAACACACTGCAAAAGAAATCAATTTAACAGTTTCATATTGCATACTACTATGAAAAAAAATAAGCAGTGTGGTACACACTGTAGCCTGTGCTCAATGGCAGAATGTGGTAGATATTCACCTTGTGAACATGTCCATGTTCAGTCAGTGAACAGTGTCATTCTTGCCTCTAGTCTACTGTTTTAACAGCACTGATTTGTTTCCTTGAACCCTATTCATTCCTAACGGCAAAACTGAATCTGTTTCGTGTCAAAAAAAAAAGTACTAAAGTTATGTAATGCCCATCACCAAGGCCCAATAATCAGAATCATTATTTGCTAAAAGTTGAAGCCAGACTTCATGTTTCCAAGCATAGAATAAAAAAAATCTTTTATACTGTGCAGTGACGCAGGGATCAATTAGAACAGTGACGTCATGATGCTGTAAATGCGTCAATAGCGGAGTTGTCTTTGATAATACTCATTCACACCAGGGAAAAGTGTGTGTGTGTTGTGATAGACTGAGACAAAGACTAATAGAAGGACTCAGAATAAGAAAGTTGGCTGAGGCACAGCAGTGGTACACTTGGGATCTCTTGTTTCATCCTCTGATTTCCCAACACTAAGCATGAACATATGAGCCTTGCAGCCCTTTCTGACTCTCTTTTCCCCAACTTTTCCTCGAGTTTTTATATCGACCTTCTTGTATTACTCCTTCCTGTCGCTTTGTGCACCTTCCTCTCTCTTCTGTTTCTGTTTCTCGCTGACTTTCTGCCTGACTCACACAAGGGATAAATCTCAACTCCGTACACAACAGAGTTAAAACAAACCCATTTTGCCACAGTGAAAATAAACCACTTTCTCTTCCCTCTCTCTCTCGCTCTTCCTCTCTCTCTCTCTCTCGCTCTCTCTCTCTCTCTCTCTCAGTCCCAACTATTTAGCCACAGTGAAAATAAACTGCTTGGTCTGTATTTATTTTAAATAGGAAGACCTGACCACCGCAGAGTATGCTTCAGGCCATTTAAACCTTAACCTGCTTAATTTCCCTGTTAGGACAGTTTGACATGGAACCTCACACTGCTAATTTGTGACATGCGAATGTATTAGGGAACCAATTGGATGACATTATCCTTATGTGCCAAAGTTTTAGTGACCATCTTTTACTTGATCTCACAACATATGTAATTTCCTGAATAAAGAAATGTTCTGTAAGTGTTACATGTGCATTGATGATACATTGTCCCATGTCAAAAATCTATGAGTTTGGGGGTGAAACTGAGCAGCTTTTTTTTTCTCTGTTCCTTAAAAGGTGACACATCACAGATGCCAGGTAGCGCAGCATGTATGTGGACGTAAGCGAACCCGAGGCTTGTGCTCAGGAAATGCAGGGAGAATAATGATGGGTTTGCACGTGGGTGTGTTATGGCCAAACATGCGAGGGGGTGTCAGCAAGTGCTAATGACCCAGGAGTCCCAGGATACACTGAACTTACTCATTTTGGCTTAAGAGGCTGAAACAACTCAAGAGTTGCTGTGGTTACATCAGGAAAATGTTTTATGGACAAATATAATTGATAAATACCACCAAAGTATTCACATGAGCACTGAAGAATATGATGGGATGAAGTGTCCTGTTTATAATCTACAATAAGGTGTTAGAAAAATGACCTCTGACATGCATAATATTCTGAGTCTAATGCTTTAGCATGGGCTAATCAAGAAAGCAACTGCACTTATATAGGTTTAATTGAGTACTTTCTACCATATAAGAGTACTAGCAATGGCACCAACCACAAATTCATGGAAACAAATAGATGTCAGATGTGCAAGCGTGGAAAAACTAAAAATATTTAGAAAAGAGAAAGCAACTGGAAGAGGGTAACTGGATTGTTTACATGAAAAGACTGAGAGATTGAACAGTTCAACATGATGAACTTTAATGATGCATTGTTTTTTCTGATTCAGTTGACTTGGAAATTCTGATAAATACTCAAAAAAGATGTAGTTCAGTTGTTGTTCAGACTGCTATGCACCTGTAACGGTGAATGTTCGAAGTTTGCATAATTATATGCACTTTCAATGCTTCTTGTCCATTTTCACTAAAAGGTGGCGCATGAGTCCATTCTTGACCTTGAAAACTCTGTTCAAGAGAACAATCTGAACTTAAAGTCCAGTGAGGCCTACTTGCTTTACTCTCTATCTCTCAACTCTTTTGATTAAACCATTTTTTCTTCTCTTCCCCTCTTAAGTCTATGACGGGTTTGAAAGCGTCACTTTGTGGTGGTTGTGTAGAAGTGGATTAGCTTTGTCCCAGACCTCTAAATTGCACGTTTTTAATTATTCAGCAATTCATTAGGAAAGCTACATTACCAACTTGCTACATTCAGGTAAAGTAACTCCAGGAAAATAACCACAAAAAAATGACAGTTGCAAGTGATTTTGTAAAAGCTACACAGGCTGTTGTAAATCCGCTTATGGAAACCAACTCATACAACATTAACTGTTCCAACAAACCATATGGAAACCTTCATATTTACTAAAAAATTGCATTAGTGGGATACATTGGTCAGTTGCTATTGATTGGGTTGACCAAATACAAAAAAGGAAAAACCCTCCGACCCAACAAGAAATTGGCCAACATGAACACGACTTCATGCTGAATGAATGAAACAAAAACAAAATGAGATCCGAGTTTGAAAGGTCAACTGTTCAGTATAATATGTATGTAATTTACATATATGTACTGTTGTGCAATCTAAACAAGAATAAAATAAACTGGCACCTTAAAAGATGGCCTAAAGTGGAACTGACAAAGCTCTCTCACACAGTGTCAATAACATGAAGAATGGTTATAACAGTCTCAGTTTCACAGCAGTAAAGCATTACGTTGCTGGCTTACAAGGTTCTCTCTTTGTCTGTTTACTTAGTGCAAATGCAGCTAATGTGTTTTGTATGAAGCCTCTATTTACTCATTCAAGGCTGCTTACGTCACATACTCTATCAACAAATGACCATACTCCGTATCACCACATCATTTGTGCAGACTGATTACAAGTTGATAGACGTAGGTCTATGTTTTCTCTGTCATCAACTGCAGAGGGTTTGCGGCTCAATACACACCAAAAATGTTAATACTACAACTGCCAAATGCCAGCAACTCACTACAAAGCATCACTTTCTCTCTGTTTTTATTTCTCTGTGCTCTCATATCTCTTACTCTTTTGTGACCTTTGCATTCTCTCTTCTTTTGTCCTTTTCAGCATTCTTCTGTCTCTTTCCCTCAGTCTTGCCAGACTGTCTATAAGTTTGTCCTACTTTATATTTATCTCCCTCTTGCTCTGATTTTCACATCCCACTCCCTGGGAGTCCTCATATCTTCTCCATACTTCTTCATTTCCCCCTTCGCTCATGCGCTGCCAGCTCTCCTCTGCTTTCCAGCTGAACCATTATATTATCATCATGTACATGCAGCGTAGCACTTTGTTCAACAGTAGAACTTGAATTGTGTTAGGAGAAGACAGAATACCTTTTGTCTTGTAAAATCACTACCAGGTTGTTTCCAGTTTGTTGGCCAGGTCTGTGTTTGATAAACAGTATTGTCTCCTCTTCTTTTCTCTTCCCAGAATCCCATCTACTTTGACTTGATTGTTGCCCATTGAATGTATCATTGATCACTATTGAGGGTTTCTTCTTTGGAGGTAACTTATACACTTTTTTCTTTTAGAGGGTTTAATATCCTATGTTGGGGAAGATACAGTGAAAGCATAACTTAGCTAACAATCACTCAACACTAGAAGAAGTTTAACTGCAGTACGACTACCCAAGGGAAGCTATTAAGAAAAAATAATTCAATCCTCTTTGTAAAAAAAAAAAATCTAATTTACAATGTACATAAATGTACAGAATTAAGTCACTTGCCTGTATGTAACATTATAATGTGGCTAACCTAACTAAAGGGTGCTAAACTGGCTAGTGAAGGCAAAGAAAATATACACACCTTCATGTGTTCTTAGATATGTCTTTGACCTCTTTTCAACAGAGAGTGTATTTACTCTCGGCTTGCATAGCTTACAAGAAAAAAAAGGAGGTTTTGTGTGTAGCACATCAGCGGCATGTATTTGTTTAAGTATGGCCGTGGTGACTGTTCCTCAGGCTGAGATTAGGGAGGTTTATCCAGGATGATGCTGTCACTGTGTGAGCCCTTTTGCACGTGCACTACACGAAGGTTAAATGTTTGGGGTGGTGGCTGCCTGACCAATGGATTGCCCAGGCACGTCTTCAGAGCATACCTGTCAACATTGGGATTTGAAAATAAGGCAAATTGTCCAGTGCCCTGCCCTGGGCGGTCGCACAACCCTTTCTACCATCCACATACCCCTTACATTTAGCCAAAGGTGCACACAGTGAATCCTATAATCCCCTACCAGGCAATTACACACTTAAACATACCAGAGCAACAAGTATTTGGTAAACTAGTCCTCCCAATTGGTGAGATGCTTGCACAAACTTTCAGCCCCTTTGGGCATATACTCCATCCCTCTCACATTCATCCATCCATCTCTCCTTTTTTATTGGCAGGTGCTGTTTGATTGTTGTTGTCATTAGATGTTGCTGTTGGTGTTCTCCATACTGTGCCAAAGGGGAATGCATGGAACACATTAAATTAAATCACATTTAATTACTTCATTTTTTTTTGATTAATTTTTTTATTAGAAAGGTAAAAGATACAGAAGTTAGAATAAGAATAGAATAATATTTAAACAGGAGAGCAGGGTAAAATATGATAGAATCCCAGAAAAATGGGATCCTACAGGTCTGCTTTCAGTGAAGTAAAAAAAAAGAAAGAAGAAAGAAAGACAGAAAAAACGGCAGTGCTGGTCAAAGGGTGTTGAATTACAGAAGAGAGGCAATGGTAGAATTAAAAAATATATAAAATGACTCTTTTCCTTTTGTGGCCCAAAATTGTTTGAGTAGTTATCTACACATAAAATGGTAAAAATAAGTCATTTAACAACTTGAATTACTAGTAATAGAAATAGAAATAGAAATAGAAATAGAAATGTAGTTGAACTACTAGAAACCTTCTGTAAACTGTTGGTAAAATAATAGTTTAGTGAAATGTTGTTCATTACTCCTCAACACTGTTGATGTTATGTTTCCAAAAGACACTGGGGGGAAAGTCCTTACTCTGCCACAGATATTGTTCATCAAGCCAATGTATGCTTTGCAGATTGGGTTGTGAAAGGCTCCTATTCTATTCAGGACATTTAACTCAAATAAGAAAAGGATGTTTGGACCATCAGCCCTGTGCTGTCAACATGTTAATGTAAACAAAATGTGTGCATGCACACAAACGCTGTAAGTAAAATGCGGATGCGATGTGTCTTTGTGTGCATGCATGTATGTGTGCACACTTCCAAGAATTCTGGACAGGGAGCTTATTCATCTGTTTTTTCTGTGTGAGCCTTTAAACGGAGATAGTGGGTCTGTGGTGTGTCACTTTGCCTGATCAAATGAGGAACACATTGAGAGAAAAGTGCGTGTATGTGCGTGTGTATGTGTGTGTGTGTGAGTGTGTGCGTGTGTGTTTGTGTGTGTATGTTAACTGGTGGACAGCTATCCTGGCAACATCTGGCCATGCATCCCTTATAGCTCCTTTAGCACAGAGAAAGACAGTATTGTTTTGGGGCAATTAGACTAACACACACAAACATCCAGCACCAGAGTATGTGTGTGTGATTGAACTACAGAACATATTCATGCATGGAAGTGTTTAAGTGGAAAGGTTAGAATATGACAGCTAGTGTAGGCTTTGACAGTTCATATTAACACATAATATGTACGTATTGCTGCAGATTTATTTCAGTGACGGACACACTCTGCTGTAACAAGCAGGTGACCTTAAATACTCTGAATCATGCACCATAAAGCAATACTTCCAAAACTACCAATACTGTCTACTGCTGCAAACTTGCTTAAATAAACTGCGTCTGAATGGCTGGGGGTTTACATTGTACCTGTTGTCTTGACAACAGTGACCCATTGTTGCCTTATGACATCATTGCTGGGTCTAATTAGGTTGCTGGGGAAAATCCCCGGCACTCAGCCAAAACAGCCAGACCACCACGCTTCACATCAGCTTGCTAGCATTCAAGGAAACACTCTGTGTTTGGGTGGAAACTCATACACACATTAGTGCATGGTGCTCATATGAAGATGCACACACATGTATTGCTAAAGCATATTGGTAGATGCCGGAGTGCAGATGTTGCTGAAAATACACATAAATAAACCTTAGAATGTCCAAATACTTTTTAGGTTCCAAGATGCATGCAGATTTATCTGTGTTTAGGCTAACACTCACACACACACACACCCACACACACACACACACACACACACTTAGGCACATGCACAGCACAACAGCTGTGACAAGATAGAGCCAAATAACAAAAGTTACCCACTTCTTAGAAAGAGGATAACTGCTCCAACCATTTTTTGCTTGCTAAATGTTTTAAAGCAACACATGCATGCTTCAAAAATATATAGCATGCCTCCTCTACAGCATCTTAATTGTTTTAAGAACAATAATTGTTGCCTAACAAGTAACATTCAAAATATTTTGAATCGATTTAATTTCCCCCCATATTTCTGTAATCAAGCATTTGTCTAATGCAGTTGTTCTCAAACTTTTTTTGCCTGCCCCCCTTCAGAAGCTGAAAAAAGTTCACGCCCTTCTCACTAAACGGTATTTATCAATTATGCCGAATCTAATGAAATAATAGTCAGTACGATAGTATCAGCAAACTCGTGTTTGTTTATTTACCCTGTATAAATAATATTCATTAGTTTTCATATTTTTCCCCTGGTCATCCACATACCCCCTGCAGTGGCTCCATGCTGCCACCACCACCACCGCCACACCCCAACTGGGCCCCATCCCACAGTTTGAGAGCCACTAGTCTAATATGATGAATTTTAAACATTCATCTTGAATAACAATAGCTATCAGTTTTTTTAAAGAATGTAAATGATTTACATTAAACACAGACAAAATATGCGTTTGTCTTCATAGATTTTGTACAGATTGTTTCACCTCTAACTTTGCAGCTGTCAAATGTTAGGGCAGAGACAGTATGTGTAAGACTTCGTTAATACACTTAACCTCCAAGACATGGTACAAATGAAGATTTATTTTTCAGTGATGAGAAGAATAATAGCCTGAAAAGCAGGGGCAGTACTGAGCCAACAACAAGAAACACAAACAGAAAAAAACAGAGCATGGATAAGTGAGTCTCAACTAAACTCACAACTTGGCACATTAAATGATTCATCTGTCAGTAAATCCTCATTTTGTGGTTTTTTGTGTGATTGTGCATGTGCTTGTGTGTGAGTGTGTGTGTTTGTGTGAGTGTTGCTCAAAATGCCAAATCGCCCTCATCGATATCACCCGATGGGAAAATTGGTTCTTGCCCACTGTGTCCAATGGAAAAATGAGGCCAGAGCAAACAGGGGTGTAACCTCATAAAGCATCAAGGCATGATTCGCCAGGGTGTGGTGCCTTGATCACTTTATGATTATCTGTAACTGCATGTGTGTGTGTAAGAATGAGAGAGTGTGTATCTCAATCATTGTTGCAGTGTGTTTAGAAGATGAGGGGGATAAGAGACAGACAAGAACAAAGGGAAGACGCAGAGAGGACAACAGAGCAGAAAACATGATCAATTTGATGTGTCTTCACTGATTTATTTTTTAAATTGCCTCAAAAAGCAGTTACATAAACACATAAAATAAAAACCTACATGTAGTAAGTAAAAAACACAGTCTGAGGCCTTAAAGTTAGTTCAGTGTTTTAGCTATTGACTCATCTCAAGTACAAGAATAGCATCCAACATGAAAGGAAATGACAAAACACTTTATAATTAAGTTTCACTGACTACAACACTTTAAAACAACTTAATACAAGGACAACCTGGAATATAGATTGTCCTGCAGTCACCACTGGTTTCCTCACCTCAACCTCAATGATGACAAAACTCTGAGGAGTTAAATGCAAATAAACAATATAAATAATAGGTTGGACTAAAATGAAAAAAATGTGTTAATTTTGAGCTAAAGAGGTGCTGGGTTATATGACCTTTGGACAGAGCCAAGGTCTTTTGTGCTATAAGCTAAGCTAAGCAGCTGCTGGTTGTAGCTTCATATTTACCATACAGGCATCAGAGTGGTATCGCTCTAACCCTTGCCATACTCAGACTTAGCACTGCATGGGAAAATGTTTTTAATGGGCCACTGCATTGGCAAATCTGGGGTGTCTCCATAGAGGGCTTCAGCAAAAAAATGTAGGGTAACCCAGCAAAAAAATAAACTGTGGCTTGCTCTACTTTTCCGCAATGTAATGCTACATCAAAATGCAAGGTGTTCCACTGGCACCTCAAATAGATCATGGGTGCATTTGTGGATTTAGTGGGGTAGTTGTAGTGTTTAACATGCAACCGTCAAGACAGAGACGGGAAAAGTTATTGATGATTGATGTAACTAAGTTGTAATATATATGTATACACCAGTGTGCAGTGGTTTGGCATTAAGCATAAAGTGTTTTTTTTTCTAGATTGCATGTCATTATCTACATTTACAAAATATGCTAGTAGATGTTTAGAACTCAAATATTTACATATGTCCTATGTATGTGTGTGTGTTTAATTCCCTCTTAATTCAGCCCTTTCAACAAAAATCTAAAGCCTTGCACATTTTACATCAATATCATGCTGCACTACTAACAAATCAATTGCAAAAATTGTTTGAAGTTGATTAGTTGAAATCATTTTGTGACAGTCTGAAAATAGGAAATGTAGGATAATAAAATGCACTATCCTGGCTCCAGACAGCTTGTAAGCCGTCATTAGCTGTTTCTGTCATCCAGAAACGTGCTTGTTGAATGCTGTCACCCCTCTCTATTCCATGATGCCATTCTTCTTCAAGCAGGGCTGTTGCTTTGGCTAATGGCTCCCATGAGATCACTTCAAAGCCTGCTTCGAAGCCCACTGAAAACTGTCTGTTGATGGAGACTGGGTCAGAGTGACACACATATACAACATTCACACATCCAGGCATGCGTGCACCAACACACATGCTCAAGCGCTCGGAGTACAGAGTCCCGTCTGTCCGCGTTGCTAGCTGACATCACCTTTTTATGAAGTGCACCCTGTTTTACACTGGCTAGGGCCTTGTTTGGATTGGACTGAGTTATGAATTGGGCCGGGCTGCAACTAATACTGCTGAGGGGAGGATAAGGGGAAGGAAACCTGGAGGTGCGACTAACAGAATGTAACCAGACCTGAGGCTGGGGCATTTTAGGTCTGGAGTAGTTGGGGCAAGAGCAAAGGTTATTTGGCAAGGCAAAGCATTTAAAGCTGGGGATGGGATTGATTTAGTGGTGGAAGGGGGGTGGCTCAAGCTCTGGCTTTGAGCACTTAGAGTAAAAATGGGTAGCTGTAGGTGCTCAAGGGCAGGAGCTCAAAGGGGGGAGGGGGTTTCAGGTTTGGATTGTTAGGTTTGATTTGGCCTAAGCGTTGTTGAATATAATCATGAGGAAAAAGTGGAGTAAAGAACAGGCAAATTCACCAATTTTATTTGATTTATAGATGGCTTTGACTTCAGTACAGGCAGCACTAGCTGGAAAAGGAGAGAGAAATTTTATTAGAATTGTATCCAAAATTTTTTCTCAGCTGGAGTGAAACCAGCAACCATCCAGGCACTTTCCTGACCAGACCCTACCCTACACGGGGTAAAAAACACTGGATCTGAGCTGGAGAATGGATCCGAGGATAAAACTCCTGTGGTTTAAATCACATTATGTCACATCATTAATCTCACTCATTTTACTCTACTAACCATGGCTCTGACGATTGCAAGTCGCAGTAGTTGGCAGGCAAACATGTTAAGATAGACATTTTCCAGCAGGCTCTCTGCACACTCTGAAGCAGCCGTTTTAGAGGATTAGATGGACCTTGCGGTACGGTGGTATGCTCTCATACCTCAGCTGCTCCCACTGCAGTTAAAAGGTTTTTGTCAGGATGCATCTGGGCTTGTCAGTCAGTGAGGTGGTTTGAGTGATGCTGGTAAAAGAGAAAAGAGACAGGGAGATTGACTAAGATAAAGACAGGTTAGCAACATTGACTTACCCTCAGTGTATTTCCTAATTTTTTTTTTTTTTAAATTCTAGAAACTTTCTTCTTAATTCCCATCATTTATTGCTCTATACAATGTAGTGGTTAAGAAAAGCACAGGTGTAGATAATAAAATGAATGATGACTGCTTGGTAGTCCTGATATCGTATGTGCTGGCTCATTGTCAAAGCTCACTTCGGACCCTTGAATAGAAGGGAGCCATTATTCCTATTATTAGTTGTGCTTTGCCTACTATGACAATACATAGTGAAAAAAACATGTTCAACATGCTCAAAGCACTGAAAAATTACACTTGCACTCAACAGTTGTCTTTCCCAAAACTATGTGCTAGTTACTCAGGTTAATTTGCCAACTTTGAATTTCACAGTCCATTTCATGCAGTCCATATGATCTTTTTGTGCTATGTAAGCTTCTCTATTGCCACTGTTGCC
>JAQQZW010000023.1:15905015-15918309 GCA_029814745.1 Zanclus cornutus | reverse complement strand
CTTGACTTGACATGTCAAAAGAACCAGTGCATAACAAAGTAAAATATAGTCAGACAGAACTGAACTTCAGCGTTAATTAAGTTACATTCCTGACGTCCACAACTGCATTAGAGCCAGACCCGTCAACCCTACAATCAGCAGAGGCAGAAGAACCCCAAAGTAGCAGCATATTTCATAATTTTGCTTGGGAAATTGTATTATGGATGGATTTGTTGGGCAATTAGATTAAAACTTTTAAAGCAAAACTAGCAAACTGTGCTAATTGAAAACATCAGTGGAGAGTTTGAATATATTTATATAATAGGGTCGCCTAAGAAACTGTGCCAACGTTGTCAAATTTTGTGTTACCTTGACTAATTTTACCTTTCATGCTCACTGTGGTCTTTATAGCCTAAATAGCATATTTGATGTAACACTGATGTGTTTGTACATCTCTTTAACTGTTGTGGTCTGTGTAGCCTAATGTGGCATTTTAGGACAGAGTAGAAAAATGTGCAGTGCTTTTGGGTGTCTTGTGTTTCAAGTTGCCTTGGCCTACCCAGGTCATATAGGCAAGGCAGGATGGAAGGTGGTTAGCACTGCTGCCTTACAGCAGTAAGGTCCTAGGTTCGAGTACCAGCTGGGGCCTTTCCGTGTGGAATTTGCATGTTCTCCCCATGCTCACATGGATTTCCTCCAGGTGTTCTGGTTTCCCCCCCACCATCAAAAACTTGTATTAGGTTAATTCTCCAGTCAGTGCCCTTGACTGAGGCACTGGCTAAGATCTGGAATTGGGTCCAAGGTGCTGCACGGCGGCTGCCCACTGCTCCTCAGGGATAGGTTAAATGCACAGAACAAATTTGACTGTGCACCTGTATATGTGACAATAAAGTACTTACTCTTACTCTTATGTATGTTGTTCTCATCAATAATCGTTGTATCTGTTGTATCTTCACTCACATCCACCTGTTCTGCTCTGTTACCTAGCTTGCTTACGTTCTCCCATGTGTGTGAGGAATGTACAATGTGTGGGGTTTGTAGCAAATGAGTGAGACTGACAACATGAACTCTAAATTTGTCAAAACTCAGAAGTAGTATCTGTCCACATCTCTCAATGTAATTTGCATGTGAAAAAGGAGTCAGTGCAATCATTTAACCTACAGAAGCCTAATGCATGGTATTTCTAGCTCTACAAACAGGCTTCTGAAATGAATCCAGCACCCTTGGATGGATAGATAAACTGTTGTTTGTAGGGAAGCACTATCAACTCTCCCTAAAATCAAAAATGAATGGCTGAAAACCCAGTATGTGATATATATCAGTTGTTTATTTATACATCCAGCAAAAAAAAAATTGCTATATTTTTCAAGTTGTATTTATGTTGATTTGCTAAATGTAAGTTCAATTTTCACTCTCCTTTTAGCTGTGTTTCGGTATCCACAAACTCCTGAAAAAAATATCTGGCTCTTTAGCTGCTACATGTCACCTGTTTTATTCACCAGCTGGTTTGTCTGCCTGCTGGTTGGTGCCAAGTTTATCCTGCGAAAATTATGTGATAACAGTTAAAAAAAGCTGCCTAATGCAGCTAGACAAGTGCGAAATTAACAGGCCTTTACAGGCTTTACTTTCAGTTTCTGAGCTCTTTCACTGGTTCCAACAGTGGGCCTTCACACATGCACATACACACACAAACAAACAAAAAAACATGTCTAGCCTTTTATACCGAGGCATCGTTGCTCCACTGTGCCACAAAACATCTCATTATTAAACAGATATGACATCACACATTTTCATTAACGCAACATACCACGTGTCTGATGAAAAACATTATTATATTTTTATCTTAAAAAAACTTAGGATAAGATAAAAAGTTTAGCAGCTACAGTAGCCTACTGTATTAACTGTCGTGTGAAAATTTTCATGCCATTTAAATGATCACAGTGATCCATGATCAGAGTGGACTAATGGGAAGTTTATGTTAAACAGAATATTAGCAATTTTACATTTAAGCTGAATAGCCATATTTTATATATTTTCTATATGTTTTATGAACAAAGGACCATATGATTATGTTATGTGAAGGGGGTCACTTGTAGTGACAAACCCAAGAGAATTAGGACTAACTCCTAGCATTTTGGCATCTTTTAGATCATTGTTTGTGCTTTACAAGTCATAACTTTTTGTTTCAGTTCAGCCTGACCACTCTCATCTACCTCGTTTCCAGCAGCTGTTTTCAGCGGAAAAAACTAATAAATTCACTGCACACTAGGTTACCTCTCCGGCAGCAAACAGCTGACAGCCCAAATTTTAAAACCAGCTAATGAACATAGCAGCTATCATTTGGTAGCTAAAGAACAAGACAATCTTCTCAGGAGAAGGTGGAGATCAAAACAGAGCCAAAGAGAGAGTGAATCTTTGGCTAACATTCATCAGGTGGACACAAACCAGCTCCGACTGAATGCTAATATTGCTGTGTCTGCTAGGTGAGGAACAGGGGTGGGTGGATACAAAAATATGAATTCTACTTATACTGAGGTCTTGTTTTGAAGATCAATTCTACCATCAATCTGATCGGTTCCTAAAACGGCATCAGTTTCTCTCCTCAACATTTTATCCGTTTGAATTTCATCAAAGACTGATACTGTCTCTGCAATGTGTAATTGTTGTGAACATTAGTGCATGTACTCTTTGCTTCTCGAAAATCAAAATCAAAAATTTAGTTACTTTAGTGTTGCATTTTTCACATATTTTACATTTAACTTAAACAAAAGAAATAATCAAACTGATTCCAGATCAGCATGAACAGACATGGAAATGGGTGACACAACACGCCAATATACATGCACACCTTCTCTCAAACACACAAACACACACACACACACACAAGGTTTGATCTCACAGTTGGGAGCGCGGCATTGGCCTCTTAGCCCAACTCAGACTTAGTACAACTCACAATAGCAACACTAGCAACCTGGAGAACGACGTCCAATGAGTGGGCAAAATATGAAGAAAAATACGAAAAGAAGAAGAAGGAATAAAAGAATAGATTATGTGTATGGCTGGTGATGAGTCTAAAGCTTTTTGTCAATACTGCAAATGCAAGATTTTGGTGCACCACAGTTATCTCCAAAACCACAGCAAAATGCAGAGGCACACCTGTAATACTGCTTCAGGCATGGTGGAGGAGGCAAACGGAAAGGACAAATAGAAGACAAAGCAATAAGTTACACAACCAAACATGGACAAGTTTCATGACGTGTCCTGTTTATGATTTGGGATGTTTCATTTTAACACAGCATCGTCAAATGGCAACAGAAAAACCAGGTAAATGGTGCATCAGGTAAACATTGACTGCATAAATGTACAACACAGAACCATATCCAGATTCTAACTGTGGAATCCTTCGCTTCCATCACTGCCAACTTGCAATAGCTCTTACATTGGTTCAGTTTGTGCATTATTTAGTTTGTGTATTATTTTTTCTAAATATATTGGTTTATCACAATTAGGGCTGTACTGAATAGTTCATAAGTGATTATTCAACCACCTTAAAATGCAGTGAAAAATCAAACAAAGTGACTTACTATGAATAACACTCGCCACTGACAATAATACTTAATAAATACTAAGAGTTAATAAATGCCCTTATTTAACTTTTTAAAAAAAATCAAATATTAAGATTGTATAATGTTACTTACTCTTAAATGTAACTCTAATTTGTCCTCACACATGTCCAGCTAATTGTGATAGCCTGAGCTGTTTGCCACTACTTTTGCTAACTTGTAACAACTTGTCACACAGGAGATAAAAAGCTGACCCATGTCACTCTAGAGAGATAAAAATAGTTTTAAACTGCTACATAAACTCTAGCAGGAAATGTTTGCACACATACATGAAACTTAATGTGAGGTAAGGTTTCAAAAGCTATTTGAAGGCTAATGTTAGCATGACTGGTTAATTGTAGCTGACATTAACATTAACTAGCTCAATTTGCTCACTGGCAGATAAACTAGATAACAGCTTAGTAATAAGTTGTAATTACCTGCACTGTGTAGAAAAATCCCGAGGTCCATCACAAATCATCTGACATTGTTATTATGACAATATTATTATTATTTTCATTATTATTATTAGTAGTAGTGGTGGTGGTAGTAGTAGTAGTAGTAGTAGTAGCCGTGGTGGTGGTGGTAGTAGTAGTAGCAATAGTAATGGTAATAGTAATAGTAGTATGATATACTTATACATATTCACATGTTATTATGTTCCATTATTATTACTAGTCTCATTTTTATTATAGTAGTTTCTGTTCATTGCAGTACGTCTGTCTCTCTATCTCTTCCTCCCTCCCCATCACTCAACCCGACAGGTCCCGTTAGATGGCCGCCCACCTCTGAGTCTGGATCTGTTCCAAGGTTTATGCCTGTTAAAAGGAAGTTTTTCCTCGCCACTGTCGCCAAGTGCTTGCTCATGTGGGAATTGTTAAAATTGTTGGGTATTAATTAATAAATTACAGAGCGTGGTCTTGACCTGCTATATAGAAAGTGTCTTGAGACAACTAATGTTGTGATTTGGCGCTGTATAAATAAAACTGAATTGAATTGAACTGAATTGTTTGCTCTTGAGATAATTTGAGTCTGAATCAAAAAGATTAACAGACTCAAAAAATGTAGCCAGGCAGCAAGCATGGCAGTAAAGTGTGAGTATGAAGTCTTGACCTCAGCTGAATTAACAACTTTTCCATATTTTTCAAGAAAGCCTATTCTCAGCCCAAGTTATGTAAATTTAGTTTCTCAAGCCTGTTTCTCGCCCCGTAAATGGATGAACACAGCTCAGTCCTGACCCGATTTGCTGCCTCCTCCATGCTGTGCCATGTGTTTGTGGAGGGTTCTATGGTTTTGCCAACAGATCTATCCGCTCCTCACTGCACTTCACTACATCTGTTGCTCTGCTGGTGTTTCAGTATGCAGCCCTTTAGGTTAACTAAGCGTTGCCTTAATGTGCTGCCAGGTTTGTAAAAAACCAGAATGTTGTGGTTCGCACAAATCCTGTGGTACTTTTCAAAGACAGCAGCCACATAAGCGATGTTTGGGTTTTAACAAAGGCTCACTCAGGGTAACCACAGCTTCTCAAAGCCTGTTGGAAGTGTGTCTGTTCCCTGGTGCTGGTATTTTATATGCATGATGGGGAAAAGTTGAAACTCTGGCCAATTTATGCTCAAGTGGATGGTGAGATTCAAACAGGAGGTACTGGTTTGTGTAGGTGGGCTCTCTGTTTGCCTCAACTTCAAGGCTCCCAGCTTCTTGAGGGGAGACAGTGCAGTCCATGAATGCCAATTTGTTATTATGTAAATCAACCTTTGTGAAAAGGATGTTATCAGCCACTGTGCTGATGTGTTTTGTGAAAGTCTCCAGCTTGCAGCTTTAAAATTTTTATACCCAAGTACCATCCGTATAACTGAGGCAGTGGCATGGAGCTTCCTACACCTCAGTGCCTTTTTCTTAGTGTCTTAGGTTCTGTACTGCTGAGCCCAGACCACAGCCAATATATTTTTGTGTTTGAAGTATGTGGCGCTTGGTCCTCTTGTAACCGTCACAGTCTCCACTGTTTCGTTGGAAGGCATGTGGAGAGCAAAGTGTAACTTTATGACTCCACTGCCTCATCTGCTACCAGCTTAATTATTTGGACAATGTGGACAAAATTCACAGAATCGTCTGTGTGGTGCCAGCTAGTTGTTTAAGTTGCAGTTGAATTTATCAATCTTACTGACAGTTTGGTGGAGCAGAGCTTTCTTCTTTTACATTTTTGGAAAGAAAATATGTAGTATGTTGGCTGGGGTATAAATAATTTTACAGATTATAATTTATTATTGTCAGTTTTCTTTAGTGAAGGTGAAAATTCATTATCTGTCTGTTGAAAATGGTAGGAATTATCTTTAGGGTTTTTTATTTGTTGTTGTCCTGAAAATCACTGCTCACCTTATCAATAATCCTTAGCGTGAAATGAAATTGTTTCTCCTCCCTTGTCTACAATCAGGATGGCAATTTTTGTGTTAATGTCTCCTGTGGCTATGATCAGTTCTTCTCTTTCAGGAATGTCTTATTAAAGCTGCTCATGCCACAGGGTGAGTTCATTTTAGACCTTTCACACTGTACAGGACATTGAGACAAACATTAATTTCCTCAGCACAGTGAGCAAGGAGAGGGCATATCACTGACCTGTGACAGTGACTGAATGCTCAATCAAGGGCAAAGAGCAGGAGAAAATAAAGAGCCTGCAAAAATGTCCACTGCTTTGACATTTGTAGTGGACAACAAGCTCAGGACAACAACTCACCATCTACAAAAAATCCCAAATACAAACAACTTCCAAGAATCTTATAGCGCATATATTATTTCTACGAAATAAAACATGCATCTTGGGTTTGATGTGATACCACTGACTCTCCGTGGCAAGGATAATGTGTGGTAAAGCCAAAAGATCAGAGGAGGAATTCAAATTTTACTTTCCAAAGGGATTTCAACTGTGCAAATGCAACCCCTTCAACGTTGCCCTCTCCACATTGTCATCTCCCCTCAAGCCAGACAAATCAGTTTCAAAATCCTCCCAAACATTGGACTCACAGTCCCCGTCACTGTTGCCATGGAGGCCACCTCAATATCAAGTTTCCCTCCCCCTAATATGGTTACAGGCCTTATGAAGAGCACATTTCATTATGGCCCCCAAACCAGATTAAAGCTGTTTTGCCCTGGAACAACTGAGGCCCTAAACCAGCTGTCATAGTTTATTAGACGGTGGGGCTGGGGCAAAAGCTTTGGCTTTGGATGTTCTGAGATGATACTACTTCTTTATTGGACCATCCAGTGTTTGCGAGCAGGGACACATATTTTCAAGTGTGCGAAATTACATTCAGTGCTGAATATTAGCACTTTATTTTTAGTTCAGCTCTGTCTGTGCTCCTGCTTTATATGAGCCAACAACATTATTACTTAAATCCCTGCCATTAAAAGTGGAATAACAGCAGATTTATAACCAGCAGCACTTACATTTAGAGGGTATTATCACCAGCCTGAACCATTCAGACCTTCCATCGTGACTTTCCCTCGTCATGCTCGACGTCCTCCTCTTGCTCCCTCTCCTTGTTTCTGTGGAGCTTTGCCTTAGCTAACACTAACAAACATAAAGCTCACAGAAACAAAAGCTTAACTGTCAAACCCTGCCAAAATGAGCACCCACACACTCAACAATGTCTGAGGATGGTGTGTGCTGCACACTGCTGTATGGCCAAATATGCTATGCAAAGGGCTGGCATTCCAGTGGGCGGGTAAAGTACAATCCACCATAGTAGGCGGCTCTTATAGAATTCGAATGTTTCGTACCTCAAAGATTAAAGAGGGAGCTGATAATTCCAGTTTTGAGAGGGACATTCAGATTAAGCCTCTCTCTCTCTCTCTCTCTCTCCCCCTCTCTCTCTCTTGGGATCTTTGCATTTTAGTGGGCGCTGGAGCCTGCAGAAAAACACAGGGTGAAGAGAACTCAACTGCCACTAACAGGACTCATGCTAGGTGTGAAATCCACAGAGGAAGACTTCTTATATGTGAAAAAAAAAAATATTATCCTCTATTGTCTGTTGCTCTAAATCCTTGGTTTAGAGAACCACAGTTGAAGTAGCATAGGACAAATCCTGCTTCTTGCCATAATTTGATATCCCTTAGTGTGCAGAGTTGCTGATCAATAAGCCTATCAGGCCTCTCATCTTTCAAGGTCACAGGCATCTAAAATAGACCATATTTTGCACATTTCTTCTTCTATTTTTTCATCATTGAGATTTTAATAGCGATTATTTATATTTCAAGAAGGTAAAGTTCACTGGACACAGTGTGTCATGTGGATAATCTGTATTCGTGCAGTATACCTGACTGCCAGTGCAGATAGTTATCAAACATTTTGATACTTGTGAGTGAGACACTAAAACCCGACAAATGAACCAAGGTCATTTATATTTTATTCAGATTTTAATGACTCGTGAGCTAAGGGAGCTTCTTCTGAACGTTTTGATGAATATTCCATGTCAGTGGATACATAATTTCTCCCAGTAATGACTTTACTGTTGCTCCACATGAGGAAAAAATTGTATATCTTGCTGTTCTCCAAATCGTGGCTGAGCCACATCACCTGCTGAGATCACTTGCATACCAGAGGGATTTTTAGGTGAGAAATAGATTGATGTGAAGAGGTGTGGAGTTGCAAAGTACACACAAAAGCCTCTGTCTTGAATTCTCTCTCTTTTATGTACCAGCAGGTGGAGCTAGTAGGCCATAAACTTAGTTGGGAAGTTGGTTCCTTGTGAACTCTGAGTAGAAGCTGAGGGTTTTCTCCTCAGATGTGGTGTATCAACTCTTCAGCAACACAAACACAGCATTTTTTCTGCCGCTAAGTGTGCACAGTGCACATAAAATACAACAAGAAAAAAAATTATATATAAAAATATCAACTCCACCACATTCTCTTTTGCTTTGTCAGAAAAGCGTGAGCAGGAGCGACTTGCCAGTGTGCCCACCTCCCTACACTCACCAAAATCTGTGTCACACTTTTAAATACTGCTTGCTTTTTATTGCATAAGGAAATAATAGGCCACTGCTCTGCCTTTGCTGTCATGAAACTGGGAATTCAGCAGCTGCACAAATAAAGCTGAACAGTCCATTTCAGAGTGAACTCAATAATAAGCCACCGTCTGGAAGTCTGAGAAACATTCTTCACTTTGCCAGCAGAGATAAACACCTGACTCAGAAATGGGTGGCTTTGCATAGTCTATTGTTATGCTTGTCTTTCTAAAGGTTAGTGCAGTAGCTCTCATAACATAAAAGCGTTTCAGTTCTAACACACCTCTTATAACAAGGAGCTCATATTTGGTTTTATTCTCCTCCTTTTTGCATTTCCCTCTCATGGATTTCTCTAGATCTGTAATGCAAAGAGCGGCCTTCATGAAACTAGGCTGTCTGTCTCTGGATGTGCTTTACGTTGTTCCTCAGACATTCAAGTGTCTGAGTTTATCCTTCTCTTTCTCAAAGACCTTTTTTCCTCAAAGAACTTAACTGACTATAAATTATGTGTAACCTAATGTGTTTTTAATGTTTTGGGCCATCTGAGCCTTTTAAAAATAAGTCTTTAAGGGGGCTTTGAATGTTGTTATTGAAAGTTGATCATATGTGGTGAGTTCAGTGAAAGGTTTTAGTTTACTGAGTGCCTCTTCTTATGTTAATTGGTCCCTGTGAAGGTATTCTTGTAATGAAACGTTGGCTCAATGTAAAAAAAGTAGGTAAGAACAGCTAATGTACTCTAAATTTTATAACCCATTATCATTGATGGAGGTTGTACAAAAGGTATCGTATTAAAAAACCTAAAAAACTCAAATATCAGCAATCATTAATATGAAACAGGTTGGGTTGTACATTTAAATTTACATGGACCACCAATAACATAATACTTTAAACCCATTGGTGGAGGAAGTATTCTGATGCTTCAGTAAAAGAGACAATGTCACAGTATACCAAATTCTTCGCTGTATCTACTTTTAATGTAAAAGTCCTGCGTTTAATATATTACTTTAGTGAAAGTACATTAGTAGTAACTATTCACTGTATTTATCAAAAGTAAAATTAGTCTGACTTATGCAGAGTGTATCCTGTCCCTGTTGTATTTCTATTAGGCTGCTGATTTGTTACCTCTGATGCATTATAGTCAGAAATTAAATGTTGTTGTTGGTAGTAGAGCAAATTCTACCTCTGTTTCATAGGTAAATCAATGATAATGCATTGTATTTTATACAGTGATCATACCCTTTGTATTTAAGTCTTAAAGCCCATGCACATCCATAGTCCATTGACACAGGTGTTTTCACTTGCTGTCGACCCATCTCAGGACTGTATGGGTGCACAGACTGTGCTTCATTGACAGCTCCATCACCCTTCTGTTGGTTGTGTTGCACCTGTTGAGGCAGGACAACTCTCCTCATTTTCAGTCTTATCAGTAAATAGAGTCTGGTGACGTCATGTCAAATCCAGCATGGCACCGCCTAACTTACACCTGACTAGAGGTCTAATCAGCCAAAGTAAGAACACCTGTGTGGGTGTGCAGTGCATTTAAACTGCAAAATAGCAAGTAACCATAGCTGTCACATAAATGCAGTGGTGTTAAAAGTACAATAATTCCCTTTGAAATGTAGTGAAGTAGAGGTATAAAATTACAGTTGCAGTTAAGTAAAACACTGATGTATATGCACTTAGTTACATTCCACCACTGTTTATTCCTGTAGACATTTGACCTCAGAGAATATCTTAAAGGGGTGCATCCAGAATTTAACTTTGCAATACCATGAAGATAAGGGACTCTCAAGAGGGCATTAAATCGCTTCAATGAGTCAAGATTCAAAACACTGGCACCCTACACTTCCCATTATGCAACTCAAGAGTACTATATACCTTTCATTATCCCCCCTGCAGCACATTTCTTGTTAATCATAATTGATTATGCAAATTATTAGTATATAAATGCAATTTCTAGGAGACAGAGTTGCAACCCATCCATAACAACTGAGCTCATGCAGCAACTTGACTTCTTGGGGATAAACCACCCTAAATTCTGGTGCTTAATGGACCAAAAATTTGCCCACGCCATAGGAGTGACATGCAAGGATTTGTGATGATGCTCTCTGCAAGGAAACCTTAAATCAGTGTAAAGATATGGCCTGGTTTGGCTTAAAGAAGTGTGAACTGGTGATCCAGTCACTCTTTTCAGTGTGTTGTATGTAGCATTATCATCAGTTTGTTTTGGCTGTGAGGTTTAAAATCACATTGTGTGAATGCACCCTGGATTTTGGCCATCTGGAGCCTAAGCACCGCAATGCCCCTTAGTGGCTTTGGTTTCCATTGCTGAGCTATCCCTGAGCAGCTATTGACACCGGAGGATGGCAGCTTTATGAGCCAGGAAGTTTGTTCCTTTCTTCTCATGGAGGTAAAGAGAAAAGAATAGATATCATTATGTGATGTGCATCATTAAAAAGAGGGCTAATGGTTGCTCTTTAACGCAGAGCCTGAGCTGCCCCTGCAGACATCAGTGCTCTACATTGTTTGCCACTGCAGCCTCAGCATCACTTAACTTCACATTAAATCGGCCTGTGCTCTGTCTGCTTCGAGCTCGGGCAGGAAGGAGAAGCCAGTCAGCAGATTAATGATGGCAAAAGGACCTATTCTCTTTTCCTTTCTTAGTGAGAAGAAATGGGAGACATGTTATCGTCTGGAGAATAGACAGTGAGCTCATGGAGGGAATGGAGAGAGCAAAAACGAGGGAATTACTTTAATCTGGAAACCTCATGACTTTATGATTTGTCCTGGCTGTTCTTTCTCTCTGGGCTTTTACAGCTTTGTTAAACATTTCTTTATATATCAGTAAGATTCACTGACATTATGTCATTAAAATAGGTTTCATATTCATGTTAATGTGGCACATGTCTATTTACCCCCATTAATAATACTAGTGAGTGCATCTGCATATGTTACTATATAAATTGCATATGTAAAGCCTCCATTTGGAGGTAACATCCTCATAAAATGCTAATATGCCCCGAATATAAAATTCTACTCAGACTCAAATCACACTTCTAAACTGAGAGCAAAATAATGAGAAATGAGCCTTGGGATCAATTTAAAGACTTCTCAGTCAAAATAAAGTTAATGCATAACTTATTCTTTAAAAAGATGGCAATATTTATTCTAAGGAATTCTCTAAAGTGCCTGGGCCGTTTCTCAAGCACCTACAGAACAAAAGGAAAAAATAGCGAGTCCCTTTTCTTAACCATGATTATTTTCTCACACCTTGGTAAAGATTTGACAGGAATTTGCTTGATGATGGCACCTAAATCCTTCCAGACACTGTCGTCTGTCTCATTCACACAGATAGTCATGGTCCCAATGTTGCCTACTGTTTCTCAGGTTTTATCAGAGATGAAACACTGTTCTATTCTCTGCGTATGTTTTGTTATCATGAGAAGATCTGAGCTAGATACAGGGGTTTCACTGTTTCTACGTTTGACACAGTTTGAGCACCAAACATGTGTACTTACAAGATTTATGAAGGAAATTTGTTTTGAAAAACAAACAAACAAGTATAAAAGTTCATGGCTGCAGCACACAGAGAGAAAAGATGTAAGGACAGGCTTTCTTTCCGAGAGTTAACATTTGGCTTAAAGCAGGCCAAGCGATCTCTCTGAATGCCCTTGAGCCTGATAGCAGGCATAACAAACCCCTCTATCACACAGTGGTGTTTGGTTTATGCCCAATGTAAAGGACAGAGGAGTTATTGCTATGCACACCCCCTGTATTGACTTGTAGCCTCCCACTGGGAGATGCTGTGGAACCTGTGTTCAGCCACTTGTCCAGTGAACATAAATGTCTAAGACGTCACTGGAATAAGGCCAGAATGGACATGTTTGGCCACGCGCAAGATGAAGAACTGTGAAATGTCAATTGTAACAAATGCCTATATATCGAAAGCAGGTGATGAACATAATTATATTAACTTGTATTGAATTCCCCTACCCTCTTTCTTACGGGCAAATAGGGCTGAAGCTCCACAGATGCTTGCCAAAGTAGTCCCTCTTAAGAGTTTTATTAAAAGCAACACTGTGCTGTATATCTCTCCAAGGTTTTTGATACTGTTGGTCATAATATTTTGTTAGGTAAGCTGTTTTTCATCGGTTTTGATAATTCTGCCTGCAATTTCCAGACAATTAATATATGGGTGTCAATAAGGATTAATATTTGGCCTGCTGCTTTTTGTCCTTTATAAATTATATTTATTTTTTCAGCTAAACATTGTCAGTTTTTATGCTGATGATCCCATCTTGTGTGCCATCAGCTCTTCTGCAAACTAGGCCTTCACCAGATTACAGTCTGCTTTTGACAACCTCCAAATATCTTATTTTTTTTGTCTAAACGTTATTTTTAATGCCAAAAAACTAAAATACGTGTGTGTGTGTGTGTGTGTGTGTATCATGTTACCGAATTGTCTTGTAATGTGTTTATATCTTTTATTTGTCAAGTATCTCTTGTACAATAGGTCCTGATCTCAATGAGACTTTCTGCAAGGAAGGGCAACTCCTTAGCTTTGGTCCCACTTGAATGGTATGAAAATTAATAATGTGACCATATACATAATATTTAATATTACTGACATATTGATATTAATTTTATTAAATATTATAAATATGTTAATATTGTAAAAATATTAACAATATTTTTACAAAATGTGATAGTATTAC
>JAQQZW010000023.1:15854765-15869355 GCA_029814745.1 Zanclus cornutus | reverse complement strand
GTAGTAGTAGTAGTAGTAGTAGTAGTAGTAGTAGTAGTAGTAGTAGTAGTAGCAGTAGCAGTAGCAGTAGCAGTAGCATTGGTGGTGGTGGTGGTGATATTGGTGGTAGTAGTAGTATTAATACATTTTATTTGTATAGCGCTTTAATACCAGAAAATATAGAGTATATGCCGCTTGACAGTTATTCAGGATAAACTAATGCAAAGCACTAATAATTCTAGCATTAGAATCAAGTACTTGTAGTTAGGTCGTCCTGATTATACAAACCAACAGAGCCAATGTGACTTCAAACACAAGCAACATACAGTCAACACTGACCCTACATAGTAAAAGATTACATAGCTTGTGCCTCAAAAAAATTACTTGAAAGTGTGATAACGACAAGCCTTTTGAGTTATTAGTGGATTTTATGTAGTAAGTGCACCATGTCATAAAACAGTTTCCTATCTTTGTCTCCTTTCAATGAGCAAACAAACACCACAAAAGCAAACTTTCCAACCTCTTGATGTAGAGATTCTGTTTGTGCAATGTGGTGGGGGAATAATTTCAACAGTCAGCTTCTATGTACTTGAAAAAGTCAAACTTAGATAGCTGCACATCTGCAAAGTCTGCAAATCAACAAGCTGAATATTGGAAAATTAGCTTTATTGTTCCTCTAGCACACTCAGTTTGGTATCCACTGGTGCTCTTAAAAATGACACTGTTGTGCACCAATAAAAATTAATTAATTTGTTTTACTTGCTTCATCTGTATTAGTTATCTATCATGTGCACATTTAGAGGAACTACATGCATTTACAAAACACACTCAGCAGCCGGCAGACATGCTCTTTCTGAGCAGCATTCATTGTGCTTCAGCGGTAAAGCTGATGTCTATTTTTACATTCATTCTTTACATAAAACTGCTTCATTAAAATTCCTCTTTCTTTAACTCAACCAAATGATACAACCTGTGAATCAGTTGGGAGATCAAAACGAAGTCTCTCTCTGACTCTGAGGGTTGTGTTAATATGTTATATAGTGCTTTAATCCACCATACTTTTAGTGATTCTTCTCAGTTTCTCTAGTTAATTATTGATCTAAGCAGTGTTTAGAGCCATGAATAATTAACACAGCTGTGTTGTGGCTGTCAGAACGGTACTGATCATAGCAACGTGTCAAAATAACATTGAGCGAGTCATAAATTATGCAGTGTTACAATCACACTTATTTAGGTATCCTCTGACCAATTTCTGCTGTATCATAAAGAGCTGCGAGGAAATGCTTCACACAACACAACACAGGACATGTAATAACTAATATAACACACCAAAACATTACACAGCATGACATTACCCATGTCGGAAAGGTTACTTTTGAAATGTAGTAGGTTACAGATTACTTATTACCATGTTAAAAATTGTAATAGGTAAAATGACTATCTTAATTACTTCATCAAAAGACTGTGTCTTATTACATTTGGTTACAACAGAATGAGTGTTAAATTCTACATCTTTCTTCGACCTACGGAACAGAGCAATTCGAATGTAACCCCTTTGAAATTAACAACATTTGAATTAGTAACTGTAATTGAATAGCATATTTTGTCTCAGTAAAGTTAACTAATGAGAATTACATTCATTTTTAATTTAATTACACACCCCGTTTCATGTAACTAGTTATTCTCCAACAATGACCATTAAAACTTCATAAGAAAAAAAAACAAAATAACATGGCATAACATAATGTAACACAACATTACATAACATAAAATAACACAAGATAACATCACTGTTATGCAGGATAGGTAACATGTCCAAACAGTATTCAGTGTCTTATAGTATTTTGTGATACCTTTTGAAAAGGGTGAAATAAAAGAAAAATGATTCACTGACAAACACAAATCATGTCTCTCCATATTTCAATGAATGAATTAACAGTTCACAATTTATTCTGGACAAATACAGCTAATATAATGTTCAATAAGGATCCACAAGCAATCATGGTCTGAGAAAAGTTTATATAGTTAAAAAACATAACCACTGAGCCTAATGTGGTCAAATTAGGTTTACTGAGGCTGCATTCTTGTGGTTTGAAACAGCAAGAGTGCTGTGCTTTTCTCATTACTGCGGTGATCCAGATTTACATAAATAAGAATTACATTTAAGACAAAAACAGCTTGAGTGGGATGATTGTTAGACATTCTGTGAGAATATGTTATTGCCATATACTAACCTTTGTTATAGCTGTGTGTGTGTGTGTGTGTGTGTGTGTGTGTGTGTGTTTTTCCTCTCTTTTCCTCTACTTTTTTAAAAGCACCTGTTTCAGCATCTGAGGAGAGGCTTCTAGAGTGGGGACTACTCATGTCAATGCCTCTCACCCTTGGATTCTGTCTTTTTGTGTGATTAAAATGGGTCAATGGTGGAGTGTTGTTCGCCAGATAGGACCACCTAAGGGTGGAACATAACACCTTACTGAAATCTTGAGACACCTAGAATATTAAAAAATAGAAAATAAATAGAATATTATGTATGTACGTAAATCTAAACTTCAGAACAGATCCCGACACACTAGTAATTCAGTGTAAATTCTGAAATGCCTATAAACAAGCTAATATGCACCTAGTTGTCTCATTGCTGTTATATTATCAAACACTGAACACTGTGACACTGATCATTTATGTGAACATCGGTGGATCTATGCTCAATGGCATGCTGCAGCTATTAGCCGTGACAGTCTTGAGGGAGCTTCATCCTGAAAGGGACATCAGACAGCTCAGACAGAAATCAGAAACCCATCATCCTGCAATTTGCCTCACTCCTCTTACAGACAATATTTCACAATACAGCAGATTGGTCTCACTGTTAACTGTTTTAGAATACTAGAAGAGTATATTTTCAAAAACAGATAAATGCCACTCTACAAATGAATAAACCAGCACAAGTTTGATTGACATTCCCTTGAGTGCACAACAAAAAAGCATGATTTAAGAAAATTAAAAAATCTTTACATATCATATTGAAACAACCCAACACCAGTTTGACTGATACTCCCTGGAGTGCACAAAAAACATGATTTAGGAAAGTAAATCAAATGGAGATATGTATTTCTGCAAATGAACCCCCTTGTGAGTGAATAAGATATTAACCTTGCTCAACATGATAATTTTCCACAACACATTCATAGTTTAAGATTAAACAGAATTTTTGCGTATTTTTGACATAAAACTTTGTCGTTGTCATTGCCAGTTGTCTAAGAATAAATGAGTTTGGAAGTCTAAAACAGGGGGCTTTGTGTAGCTTCTTCCAATCTTCCAGCACTGGTTGATGCACCATAACTATGACTAATCTGTGTTGCCTACACCAAATCACGTAAACAGACCTACAATTAAGTGATGTGTAAGGGAGCACCTCTTGGCATTTACTTTTTCCCTCTATCTCCTTACTCTGTGGTGTATGTGCTTGTCTTCTGCAGGGCTCCTGAGCAGTATGTGCACAGAAGAAGCAGTGTCTTACTATAAAGTATACATCAGATCAGATATAGTTTTTTTTAGGATGTATTCTATTGCAATAATTCCCCTCAGCACCAACATTACATATCATATTGGGACTGTTATTGCAGCACCATGGACTGAGCTATGTCCACAAGACATAGATGGCTTTAGTTTTAGCCTACTTCTTTTTGTTTTTTATCTGTTACTATTTCTAAACCGAGATCCCACAATACTGCTGTAAAGAAAACCTGTCTTCACTCCAGCTTTGCTTTTTTTCCACATAAACAAAAAGACCCAGTGTGTAATTTTAGCATGCCAGCATTCCAGAAGCCAAAGATAGCATAACGGCGTTGGTGTTACTACCTCCACTGCCTGCTAAATGTTGGAACAATAATGCCCTCATTCCAGGTTTATACATTTTGTACAAAGCAGTGAGGCAGAATTCTGGTGCAACATTCCCACCTTTGCGGTATCAAAGAGGCTACTAGCTCCCTTTTTATACTCACTTACTTTAAATAGTTTTTTCCCAGAGTGTGTTACATGGATGAATTTACTGTTTCTGGCTATCCTAAAGGTTCGTTACACAGAACAGAAACTAAGCACTATCTCTACACTGGCTGGGGATGCTTCCAAAAATCTATCACTCCATCAATCATTTGCATATTGGTGACGTAGATATTCAAGCCATATATAAAAGGTAAATTGAAAAATTTCTTGCTAATTAATCACAAATTTAAAACAGGGAAATTGTACATTTGAAGTAAAAAAAAATGGCAGAGAGAGGATCAATAAAACTATTTAAATATTTCCAAGCTAAAGGAACGTCCTAATCCAGAAATAAAGAATAACAGAGAACATTTGAATGGCTGTGGTGCTTACACCAAAGAAAGTAAGCCTGAGAGTATCAATGCCACTACAGCAAAACACCATACTTCACTACCGGTCCTGCGACAGGTGGCGTCCCCCTGCCTGCCTCTCACATCACACCTACTGATTGCCTGCACAAGACGTGAGAGGAGAGGAGAGATTCCGGTGCTGTTGGCAGAAAAGTGTGTCAATTGCATTACTCACAGCTACATGCATGGGATTAAATTTCAATACGGATATATGACTATTCCTTGCCTTTCCATGAGTGCCTGAATAAGTCGCTAAATTTGTCACTAGTTGCTTTAGAGGAATAAAGTCACTAAGAGGGTCTGAAAAGTCATTAAATTTAGCGTGCTATGTTGGCAACAGCAAAGGGCTGCTAACATTAGCCTAAACTCTGACAGGATCCATGATGTATTCTCTTCCACATGGTGAGGTTATTACAGTGTTGCATGCACTAGCTGTGAATGAGGCTTTTTGTAACGTAATTCCTATAAACCGACAAACTGGGTAGCTGATTGTCCTTGGCCTCGGAAGAAACGTGGCAAAAGAGTTACAGAAGCTGTGCATCCAGTGTGTATACTGCATTCTCAGTGGATATATATAAGAAGAGGAATGAACACATGGTTCCCAGCGGTTTACTGCTGCTGGTAGCTGGCTGCACAGATGTCTGAGTAAGGGGAGAGGTAGTGAGGCAAAGGGATCATCAGCTCAACCACCTAACTTAACACACTGACATATGGACTGCCTGTCAATTGTAATTATTAATTTGATATTTCCCAGCCCCAGGAGTATGGCACAACATGCTGCCCAGAGTCAGTATAATTAAATTACCAGAGCATAAGTAATGGCTGGCCATACTCTAGTGCTTCCAGTGAGTCAACTTTTAATTCTGCCATTCTGGCTCTGTGGAAGAAAAAAATAGGATATATTTGAATTGATAACTGCAGATAGTCCTCCAGAAGGGTGTGTTTATTGCTTGCTCAGTGGGATGCATACACACATTGTTTTGTGCCCAGTAATCATATGTTTTAAGATGGATTTTGTAGTTGAATAAAGTTTTGGGTAAGAGTGAGATCCCTTAACAGGGTCCACTAATGGAAAAGTTACACAAATAGAGTAATTGGTATAACTTTTTTTTGTTTTGTTTCTCTTCATACTTTTCTTCAACACCCTGAAGAATAATGTGTTCAATAAAAACAAGAAAAATCGTTGAAGCAGCATTTTTCAAATGAAATTACTGGAATCTTTCCAAACAAAAAAATATCAATAATTGAAATTAAGTAAGAATAAAAGGAAAAACTAGAGAGGGATAGAACACACAGACAGACACAAAATATGAAAAAAAAAAAAAACGTAGCTTTTGAGCTTAATCTGCAACTCATTATCCTTAATTGCTTTAATATTGGACGATTTTGCAGTGTCAAAGCAGGACGCAAGGCTGTACTGAATAGTTTGAAACTTTGTTCATAACGTTGATATTCGAATTCTAAATCAACATTCTATCACATGAGCTATCACACTTATCACTTGGATTTGAGTGATGAGTGGGATGGATGCACGGAGCTAATGTACAGACGCTGGCAGCACTGCTGATGATTGCAGAGTGTTGGAGGTACAAAGGAGCCTCCGGAGGAATACACACTCAACGTCACACCAGATTCTGCTCTGATCCAGGGCCGTATACCGGTGGGAATAGAGCTCAGACTTTTGGGATTAAAAAGGGGATTTATCGTCACTTCAACCTGTCGGCATGCTCTGGAGTGCCGGCCTGTACTGTAACTCTTCTTTGGTTGTTTGCTGGAGGTGAACTGTACACGTCTTCTTGAATGTGCAGAGGGGATAGAGGAAAAAGAAAATACTGAAAGTAAATAACTGAAAGAACCAGAGTATTGTGCTTGCTACAGTACAGTCAGAGGCTGAATAGCGAACAAACAACACCCTCTTTGTGGTTCAATGTGAGACCAAAATTTTCCCCCTTTTTTTTTGTGTGTGTGTGTGTGTGTGTGTGTGTGTGTGTGTGTGTGTGTGTGACATCATAAAATATGACACCAGACATTCAAAGCTTCGAAGTCTTTATACAACCTTTGCATGTTAAAGAAAGTGACATTTGGTATAGCCCTAACAGAAAATAGTTTGACGTAGAGTAAGGGTTTCTAGGTTGGCGTGGCAGAAGGGGATGTAGCACTTCAAGCTCTCATGCAGGAGACTGGAGTTTGCTTTTTGACATAGTCCAACATTGCCATATTTAATTTTAATTACTTTATTTTTTTCTTTTTAACCTTGACCACAGTCTTTCCCTTTCCTTAAACAATTGTTATAGTTGCCAAATCCTGCCCATACCTTCAGGGTTGAACTACAGGGATTGCCTGATTACATGGGGAAAGTAGAATGCCACATCTGGCAAGTGAATGTAGGAACTCACTCGCCCTTGGGAATGCGGTAAAAAAGAATTAAACACATCATTTTTTTTCTGGAGCTGACAATGAAAGTATCTAAGGAGTGAGCCATCTCGCTTCCTTCTCATCTCTATTTCGAGCTGCACATGCAACTGGTGAGAAAATGGCAGTGGGTAAAGATGTTTATGAGCTATAGGGAAGGCGAACATTAACTATCCTGGAAACAGAAGTTCATTTGGTTGGCGTTAGAGAATTTGAGCAAAACTCAAACTATTTATTGAGCAGCTTGCCACAAGTTTGAGAGCAAGTCAGATACAATGGGGCAGTTTTAGGCATTAATCAATAAATTTAAATAAAATTAAACACTTTGCATGGGGGCAAGTAAAAATTGACTTCAGGCAAGTTGATTTCTGACACATTTGTCCAGCGGGGCATAAATTAACATTATTATTGAACCCTTACCTTACTAGTTATTATATTTCCATAACCACAATCTTTCCCTAACTTTAACCAAACTGTGTGCAGATATTGCAAAGAGAGAGAATTAAAAAAACACTGGCAATAATAAAAGCAAATAAAATTGAGCTGTTGTTGCCTGTATTGTAATTTGTATTGGAAGATTTAAATCTTGAATATTGTTGTCTTTCAGGGTGATGGGTCACCACTGCATTATCCTCCAATTACTCAGAAATGGAGAGCTTTTATTCTTTAAGCATTCCAACCTACAGCTAACTTCTCCAACACTTTTTAGTAATTACAGACAAACTCTGCTCACAGGTGTTAATTGCACTTACTGGTCAGCATCTAATTGGCATCCCATTGCTTGAAATCTGATGATAATCCTTATTTAAACGAGTCAATTTAAGTATTTCAGGATTCTCTTCATTAGACATCACCTAAGCTCTACCACGTTAGCCTTGTTCCGCTGGATTAATCCTAATCAATATTAATTAATGCTAATCAATACAGTGCAATCTTTCTCAGCCTCAAAGGAGTGTAGCCAAACTAATGAAACTAATGAAGTGCAGTGTTTGAGACTTTGGCCATCAGCCTCTGGTGTTGTGTGGTACTGCTGGCAGTACAGTACTAACAGTACATATGTACAGCTGTGCTTTGGGGTGACTCTTTTGTCGTGATTTATGGTTCAGTTTCCCCTTTGAGGGTACATTCTCCTGACTAGAGGGCAAATATTTATTGTATTAAGCCATATGTTTTTTGATGGAATTTGAATAACTTTCAACAAGGAAGCAATCAGGGCCAACAGATTAGCAAGGGACTACACAAAATAAGCTACGCAGCTTCTTTGTGAGTCGCTAATGCACACTTGACTGCCAAGGACATTACATGCAGGCCATCCACAAGGGAAAATTCCCTCTTAAAAGTCTTGCCTGCCTGGAATTTCATTTTCATGCAATAAGTTTATCAATAATTTGTTCAAGCATGCCTTGCTCTGCAAATAGAGTGATGATTACTTGTGCAGACTTCTAATTGCCTTGTAAATGAGGACAGAATTACCAATACATCAACTTGGAACAATGAACTGTTTGTTTGCTCAAAATCACTGAGTCTAGACAACCCAAATAATGAGACCAGCTAGAAAGGTCTAACTGCAAGGTTGTGCAAAAGAAATCATATTTGAGGCAGTGATTGGATCATAACAGTTCAATATCAGTTCTTGTCTCTTCTTGTCAGGAAAGTTTCCTTTGATTGAAAAAGATCGGTGTCAGCTCGAGGTATTTTCATTGGGAGCTCAGAACACATGAAGCTGGTGACATTATTTCTAACATATTGTTCGCCTGTGAGTGTGAATAGCACCCTGACAAGGTGCTAGACCCTCTTCACAGCTTGCTCCGGTTCATAGCGCCTGACAGTACCATCTGTTGCCATGTGTGGTGCAGTATACCATTCATCTACTCCTGTCTGTGAGCGGATTCTCCTCTTGTCGCTTGACATACATTTACAGTATGTTGAAACTATTAATCCAAACAATCTATTCCAATACAGACAGACAGACAGACAGACAGACAGACGAAGATGCAAAATTACTTCAATTAAAAAAAATACATGCAACTGGTATAGTGTCACAAATAATAGAGACTGAAATTGAATGGAAAAATTTTCCCCACAGATCACCATATTTGTGGTGCTATTTCTGGGTCTGGGTTTCAGCTCTTATGACACATCCATGGATTTAAAGTATTCAAAAAATTTACTTTGCAAATGCTTAAAGAGGAAGAAAATGCACCCAACATGTTTGAAACTTTGTTTGTTTACAATAAAACTCCACCGTGTGCCTTTTTAAATTTTGAAATTATGTAATAAAGAGAAAAAAATGATGCTCTATTTTCATGCTTCTCGTGAACCAAGAAACATCTTCCACGATGATGTGACTATTATACATTGATGAGGCACGGAACCATTGACCGCCATCTCTTTCTGCAGCTGCTGAATGAGTGAATGTGTGGTAAAGTGAGTGCAAAACAACAATCTCCTCTGTCTGTTTTTGGAAATCCCTGCACAAACAGCAGAGCCAAGTAAAATTCCTGCTTTCATCCAAACGGCTATGATGACAACACTGACTCCGAGATTCCTGGCAAGTTCAAACCCGTGTGACTGTTTACTGCATCTCAATGTCTCCCCCTCAAAATAAACAATGAGAATAAATAGCAATGCAAGCTCCCTTAACATATTTTGTATGGACTGGAGTCATTTGTACAGGCAGTCTTTAACAAATACCTTTTCTGCAGCTGCAGGGCTTTCTTAAATTTGCATTGCAAAAAATGGCAGTAAACTCCAGTGTATGCTCCAGTGTTATTCTGCTGTGATTCATCCGTCTTAGTCAGAGCAAACCCCGATTTCCTGTCCCTCAAGCACCTGGGAATGGGCTGTCTTTTTAATGGGGTGACATTTGTCTTCAGTGATGTGATTGATTAAAGTGACGAGCTCTCATTGAACAGTGTTTCTCACCCATATGGGCTTCAGTCTGGATGTGGTTTCTCCTTCCTCTGCTTCTGAGAGGTAAAGTACTGCACCTGCACCATCTGCTACACCGTGTCAGGTCTTCTGCACAAGTGTAAGGGTTGAATTATTAAGGTAGGGACATGTTGTTCTCTACACACTGGTTCCTGATGTTCGTGTGCAATGCAAGATTGGGTTGTTTACAACTAAGCTCAATGAGGCTCAGACACAAATAAAGCACAGACATGTGGGCTAAAGGGCTTCTGTTTTTGATCATGCTATGGTGTTTAAATTGCAGCTTTAAAATACTTTGAATGTAATGACAGATTTTATAGAAAGAAGTTCAAAAACTGACACTCAAGTATATTTTTCGATCCTATGTATAAAGTATCAATAGCAAATATGTGTCACAGTAGAGACTGACTTCTGGGATCAGTGTTTCCCTGAGTACCTGTGAACTGTTTCTCATGTAATTAAAAGAACTCCTTGTCCCTGCTGATTTCATTCCACCACATCCACTGTTTGAACAACAGGGCTGCTGTTTCACATGGATGTTTGTGCCCACGGGGGCAGGCAGGAACAGGAGAAGTGGAAGACTCCATGCTGTGACAGTTAAACACCTTTGGGAAATTTGTCAGAGAAGGGGACAACAGAAAGGGTTGCAATTCCTGTAACTGTTTGTACCAGTCACTTCAAACAGTATGGGGGCCAAGTCCAGGCAAGCTGCATGATGAGGATTATCATATTATCTGCTGTCTGGAATACAGTTTTAGAGAGGTGTTTTGCCCTCGTCCTTTCAGATTTAATGAAATGAATGTCACTATTTGTTTTCATTTAGCTTTGATATTTTCCTCGGAACAATTGCCGAGCCTGTTTAAAAAAAAAATAATCTGAGAAGAAACAAATTCCGCTTAACTTCAGACAGAACTATATCAACTTGATGTTTTAATTACAGGGAGAAAATTGGTAGTATAGTACAATATATGCCACTCTATAGGCAGTACATCATATACTGCCACCCCTGTCTTTGCTGTGCTAAATGAGAGATATGCTAATTGTAGCTTGTGATTTTTCTCTGATGGCAGCCACTGTGGTAGGAGCACAACTTGCGCCATGTGTGAAAGGCTTCTATAGATAGAAGGAGATAATGGATAACTCTGGAGAGGCTTGGATGAGGTCAGTAAAGTAAGAATTCAGTGAAAGATGGAACAAAAGAGGAATCCTCATTTTCATTCAGTATGTAAAATAGATGGTAAAAGTGCTGCACTTATATAGCGCTTTTCTACCTTAACAGACAAAGCACTTTACATTTTGCCTACCATTAATCCATTCACACTCACACGCCATGCCTACCTCTTGGGCCATAGTCCACCCAATGCACTGTATGTACCTGCAGAAAGAGGCAGATGATTGATTCATCAAGCCTGCAAAATCCATAGTAACCTGCTAGAGTTGCCACTCATCGCATCAAAGCAATAAAAGCAGTAAACCTAATCTGACTCAGTATAAACAACATAGATGTGAGGAAGACAGAATGTAGGAATGAGGAAACACAAGAGGAAACGAAATAAAAAATATTACAAAATAATAAAAGAATATATATGTGGTTTTGCACCACGGAAATCTTATGCATACAACAATGAATTTGCTGTAGATTTTCCAGGGCTTAAGAACATTGCATTTGTATGGGATAGGCTGATCGATTGCAGGTGCTAGAACAAAAACACTGAGCAGTATATCACTCCGTACAAACTGATTAACTCTCCTCCATTGAGCAACAGATTCCACAGAAATGATGTTATATACAAATACTGCAGTATCTTCAAACCATTTCTATCACTAGAGAAAACAAAAAGAATAGAAGTGGATGTCACAATGAGACACTTCTTGTCAAAGTTTTAATTCATTTCAAGTAAAAGATGAACTGAAAGAACTGAACAGCAAGATAAAATCTGATAATGTCTTTCAGCAATTCTCCATTCTGGTTATTATGATTGTTTCTTGCCGCAAATAGACAGGTTGTATAAGAAAAACATCTAGTTATAATAACTAAGGGGCAATGATGAGGCAAAGATAATCAGCATCTATTGATTTTGCTGACACAATCCAGCACAACTAAGCCAGCTATCCATTCGGACAGAAGAGGAAATCAATGAAAAAAACATACATGTGGTTAGAGTTTTCTTGTTAGTAGTCAATCAGCTAAGAGGAGAAAACATTAACTTTAAAGTGAAATGTTTGTCTCTATAATGCATGTGCATTACAATGACTGAATGAAGAGAAGAATTGTATTCTCCTATAATATACAAGGAGCCCCAAAGCACAACCACACACTGCTTTCAAGTTGCTGCTGTGCTGTAAATTGTTCCCTTGGAAAACAAAGTGCTTTTGTATCTTCACAGCTCGGTAGACTGTGCAGATCCTCTCCTGGAGTAGAGGCAAAGGACAACATGTGAAGATGAATCACTGCTGCTCAGAAAGAGCAGGCCATCGCAGATGTCAAAGAAACGCTAGCTGCTGCACAAAGTTGTCAGTTCCAAACCAGTAGAGCTGTGGGGTACAACCCTGTGTCTGTGACACATCGTCTTTTAAATGCAGGAGATCCTTCTCTTCCTCTATCTTAAATTCAGATTCCTGATGGTCTGAAGTTAATTGTTGCCATAGAAACAGAGATAAGATGAAAGCGCAACTCTTTAAAAGTGTATTTAATTATTTCTGATAGCCGTTGTAATCTGTCCCTATATTGCAGAGATTTTAACAATGTGTAAATAAAAAGTGTGAAGGGATGTGACTTCTGTGTGAATAATGTTGTAGTTTTTTTTCCTTTTATTTTCTAATAGGTGCAAAAGTTGATATTTGAGGAGAAACCGTTCCCACCGCTCAGTAGGCGACCTAAAGTCCAGGCTGTTGTTTTTCTCTCTCCACACAGCAGGTGGAAGAGCTTGATCAAACAAGAAAATATATTTGAAAACACTTAAAGTATTACTGTGGCATTTTCAAATATCCCAGCAAATTACCCCAAGATGATGGTTAATGGCAGATGATGCTTTGAAGTTTAACAAAGATAAGCCACTGATCCATGACAAAGCCCCACAAGAGTACAGATGAAATGCATTTTTTTAGCTGCTGCTAGTTGTTTAATGACAATCCTATAATATTGCATTTGTTGTCTGTCGGTAACACAGGGAGCAGCGTGCTTTATGTGATTTCTTGTGGCCAATAATTCTAATCTCTAGCCAAGTAAGACAAGGATAGTTAACCTCACCCAGTGAACTCCACTGCTCTCATCCTTTCAGCTTCTTAGCCTTGCTGGTTACTTGTTGTCACCCTTTTCTTCCCTTAATTCCAATAAATGCATGCTGCAGTAATGAGGCAAAGTCAGAGCTCCCCTGTTTCCTTTCATTTGCTGAGAGATCACAAAGCCAATGCATCACACAGGGGTTTCCAGCGCCCTCCCAGCTGACCATGGCTAAATGGTGTTTTTGCTCTGCTGAACACTAATCCCTCTGTCAGATAAGGCCCATTATAGCAGGGGTGTAGCCAGCCCGGTTAAGTTTGAAAAGACATTGAACCCATCTGTAGCAGACAGCATAGTCCTGCAGGGGACAGCAGTTCAATGGTTTGTGTGTTTATAATAACTCTATGTGTCTTTCTTGCAGCACAGTGGCTCGTTCTATGCATTCAATATTCAAAGAAAAGTATGGATTCATGAAGAAACCTCACTGTCAGAACAAAAAAAAATGTAGCTGAGAAGCAGCTGCTGTTGATCCACACCTGTCTGATATTATATGCAAGGAAGAATCAGATTCAATCACTTCTTATTATTTGACTTGGAACAATGTAAAGTTGCTCATATTTCATTATAGACGGACAGAAATCCGATATGGAGAGAGTTTGTAATGCATCAGCCATGTTAGGCTGTTCTGACAGCACATGGACTGTGATATGAGCTGTTATCCTCTACATCTGTACATTAGATTTTATTACAAAATAAAGGTTGCTCTCATAAAACTCATTTGGAAGTCAGCAGATCTATCATCGGCTCTCCCGGACCCAGACAGCTACATGGAAATGAGGAGCCAAACAAATGCACTTTATTTTGTGTGAGAGCATACAAGCATTGTTATTATTCTCTCTCAGAAAATGAGGAGCTGCGGCCGGACGTTTGCAGCCTGAGGGAATGGAAATTTCACTTAGAAATGGCTCATATATTGAAGCCCACAATCATCTGTATTCTTTGTAGCGTTTTTCAACAACATACAACAGCCATTTCAGCGTTATGGTTGGCAATAGAGCATGTTTGATGCCATTAGACAGATATTTTGTTAATAAAGCCTCATTTGTCTTCTTTATATTGCATTGTACTTAATAAAAAAGCAACTTGCTCCTCATTTGCAATGTGTTTTTTGTTTTCTTTGATCGTGTTTGAGATGGTTGTAGACTCATCTATTAGTGGCTGTTTACCAATTGTTCCCCTGCAACACCCACATTTCAACTAGTAACACATTGACCACCTGGGGCACTGTGGGGAAATAAACAGTTGCGGTTAAATGGGTTTCCTTTCCTCCCGCTGCCAGTGTGTCTCCTCTGCTGTTGCAGAGGCCTTATTAATGTCATCAAGGGTCTATTCTGTTGATCTTTCAAAGAGGTAACATCTTTCACATAAAGCATGGAGGAATCTTGAGCGTATAATCTCAAGGGACTAGGTTGGGAGAATACAGGGAGCTCTCGGGATGACTCCTGTGCCTGCTTCCTAACAACATCACACACATGCTCATGCAGCTTCCCTGCCACTCCAATCACCTGTATGCCTGCACTTCTATTTCAGTATGTTTGTACTGTGTGCCGTTTGATGTGGATGTCATTATGGAAGGCAAACGCTCATGAAATGTTAA
>JAQQZW010000023.1:15687056-15699319 GCA_029814745.1 Zanclus cornutus | reverse complement strand
AAAGTGTGATAATCAGTTTAATCACCCACTGTTCAGCATACTCTCAGCAATGCATGGTGCATGGCTGTGTATACGCGCTGAAGACTGAACCATATGCATGTCCAAATGAGGACAATTTTGGTAATAACAGCGGCACTACTTATTTCTAAGTCCAGGCAATCAACACAGGAATTGCTCAGCATTCTTAAAAACGTTTTCTGCGCAGACATGGGTGACTCTGTGGCACCAGCTGTCCATCCAAACCACAGAAAGACAGACAGACAGAGGTGGTGTCTGCTGCAGTCAAGAAAATTAAAAGAAAATCCTTCACGTATTTGCCCAGATCTTGACCGTATGACTAAAATTAGTAAGTCATTAAAAGAGATTAGTTCAGCTTTAACTGCTAGAAATGCAAATTAACTGAATAATTGCAAATTTGTCTTTTAATGTATTCTAGACTGTTAAAATTCATAAGATCCCCTCAAAACTGAGCAATTAGACACTGATGAACTAGAAGTGCAACTTTGCTGTTGGGTCCAAGAAGTGATCTACGGGGATGGTTCTGCAGCAAAGGTACACAACCTAGTACAGCAATACTGTGCAGCAAACAAAAGGCCATTTAAACTTGTACTATTTGGTTAAACTAAGCAAATCTCACAGCAAGATCAAACAAAATGAAATATGTATTGGAGAAAAATTTTTGGTGTTTTGTTTTGATTTTAATCTTCTCGCTGAGTTTACAGGAGTTTGTTACTTGCAGTGCCCACTTACAAGCAACAGCCTTTTGTTACACAGTGTGTGTGTGTACAAGGATAAGATCACCCCTCGGGTTCTAAAGGTCTGTCATGGATGTAATCAACCATGTGGTCAGGCTATAACCTCTATCACAGACAGACAAACTAGATAACCAAGAAGCCCTGATTAATTTTGCCTCCATTTGTTCTACAAAATAAAGGTGCTTACGAACGAGCCATGCATCACCATTAGCAGTCTGGTTAAAGTGCAAGCCCACACTGCTGTTCTGTAGAATGAACATGTCAAAGGGCCCTCCAGTCCAGCAAGTATCTGCATTTAGCCGATTGAGATTGGCATTATAAATTAACTGCATGCTAATCAGAAGGGAAGTGTTTATAATTGAAATATGGATAGACTATGAAGATAGCAATTTAACATCCATGTTTATTGCTTCAGTGGTGCATTTCAAGAGAGCAATCACCTGGAAATACCTTTCTTATTTGCATATGTTCTATGCATCTATATACAACGCATCATGGCTCACATGGGAGCATGCAGCTGACGGACAGTTATGATGAGCCACACTGGTTCGCTGCCTGCATCTGGAACATACTGCAGGCCGGGAAAGTTGAGAAATAACAAGTCTGTACATGTGGAGAAAGAGGCCAAGACCTTGTTGTGGTCCTGCTCAGCTGGGACTCCGGGGTGTTGCAGAAATCCATAAACCTCGCCCTTTTGCACTCAGCAGCACTTTATAAGCCAGTCATCAACCTCCTAGAACACATCACACGGCCCTGAAAGACATGCTTTCTCCCTACAGCACAATTAACCAAGAGTTTCCATAACAGCAAATATTATATTGATAAATGCTGGGCTTTGCTATGGCTTCATAGGTCTTTTTATATCACTATCCTTCATGATCAATAGATGTGTATTTTCTCCATTATGTAGGTGAAATATTATATTTATCAATAAGGCTGCTCAGGATCAAGATACTAATACTTATAGCCTTTTCAAGCCTATTTTTTGTATTCATGCCCAGTTTATAGCTAATAAGATTTGTAACTACTTGATTTTTCATAAAAATCTAATTTTCTTAGAGGCTCTGCCTTCACAGATTCACAGCATTTAACTGGTAACAGCTTTGCCTTGTCTCTACTTGTCTCCCTCTGGACACAAATTCGCATTAAAAAAGTTATTAATGCTGAAATGTTTGTGGAGACATTTAATAATTTACATGTGCATAATATCAAATTATGTGCATGTTCTATCAACTGCTGAGCATATGTTCAAATGTATCTCAGGTGCGACTCTTCGACATGACGGCTCCAGACAATACACATATGGCTCCCTGTCGCTGCCCTACATTTAATGCCTACAGGGCATTCACACGTTCTTCCATAAAGCCAGCCCATTTATTTCACCGCAGCATTCAGGCCTAGAGGGCTTTATCCCAGCTCACTGTTACCATGAGAAATATCGCCATGGACAAAGACAAGAAAACACATGATCCCCCATCGTGACAGTGCAACTATATGCAAAACTGAATTTTCTGTCTCCTCACCTGTTGAATGGTTTCAGGTTTTAATGCTCCGTGTACATCCATCCATCTGAGCTTCTCTGCTGGGATGCTTAAAACATTATCTTGGCCTTAGCCTTGACCTACTCTTAGTCCTGCCTCCCAAAACCCCAGGAGGAAAAGGATAAAATAGAACGAATTAATGGGGCTCTATTAATTCATTTCCTGTATGCCCCTTCTAACTGAGAAGCTAAATTTAACACTGCTGCAAAGGAAAGACAACCTGTCCCAAGTGTTTTCACATCTTATTCTAATAAAAGCTGGGGTCATTTCTCATCCCTAAGGTGCTTAAAATGGCTTAATAGGTAGAGAAAGTGAATGATAGAATAAATAAATTAATAAATAAATAAATATTACATTTTTCCAGGATGACACTGCAAATCATACTAGCTAATGAGACCTAAGATAAAAGTTTTTTTCTCAGAGGCAGAGCAGCTTTGTGTCTGACATTCAGAGAAGGAAAAGACAATCCAGCAACAGGCTAGTTTTCTGATTAGATTTTCATTAGCTCCTTGTTATCAATGACTGATCCCATTAACATGTCAGCATGGCGACATGCCCCTGTAGCAAACTGAGAGGCCTTGGGGATGGAGGGCGCAGCCACATAATGACGCACGCCATGGTTTGGTCATCTGTCTTGACACGAAGCTAATGAGCTAGTCACGAGAGGAAATGAATGACAGTTGGTGCATGTTGACATGCTTGAAAGTCCAAAGCACATCTTGGTAATAATTTATTAAAAAAAGAAAAAACATGAATGTCAAAATACATGAAATTGAACGATATTTGTATTTTCTAAAGCTCCACTCAAAGTCAACATTGTAGTGATTTAATTGTTAGGCTCTAGGCACTCTCTGTCCCAGGATATTAGAGTCAACAGTGATAAATCAGCATAATAAGCCATTCAAGAAAAACAACCGTATATACAATCTGCTCATTCTCGCTCCACGAACATGCAGACATTGAGTTTGCTCTCACACAAATACACCTAATCTGGAAATTTGTGTCACCATGGTGTCAACAGATGCAGCTTAAATGGCCTTCAGCATGCTTTTTAGTAATTACTTGGCTTGTTAAAAAGAGCCTTCACCAGCGCCATCAGCAAAGTTGTCCACCCACACTATCCCTCCCAAAACGCTTAAGTCCCTACAACTTTGCCAGCTATCTCCCTGGTGGATGAAAACACAGTTACAGTGCTCCAACACTGACAAAGCGTCTCTCTGGTTTTGCAGATTTGTAGACTTGTATTGTAGGAGCACATCGCCACTTCTGCAATCGTTGTGTAGCATTTATGTACTTGTACTCGCTAAAGAAGCAGTGTGAACAACAGCATTGCCATGTGGTACTGTGTAAAAAGAGAGATTGTGTCCACTGCGTCACAGGAGGACTTTGGAGGCTGATGGATGGACAGGTGCCAAGCTCAGTCCAAGACGAGGCCACAGCCTAATGTCAGATATATAAATCTGGGGCCGACACTGATAGGCCGCAGAGTCATCATAATGACAGGCAGGCCGGAGCCAAAGGCAGGAGGCTGCAGATCCGCCCATCCCAGAGGTGTAATGTGCTTGTGATTAACTGTCAATCCCTCCCTGTTTGGTGGGCAGACGTTCTATCTCAGTAAGAACCACTCATCTTCGTGACAGCTACTGTAGCCCTGACCTTGGCCTCTACCAAGAACATTGCAGACATTTTCCAAGGAATTCCCAGAGATGTATAAAATTAATACAGACTCATTAAAAATAAAAATCTGTTTTTGTCACCCGAGACACATACACATGTGTTCTATAGAGTGATAGTAGTGTAGCTAAGGTACCACTCGTGTGCAGCAACACCCTGGAGTAGGTAGGACTGTGCTACAGTGACTCTTTTTATTGAAGACATTATGAAATGTCAGAGTAAGAAAAAAACAGGTGTAAATACTAAAATTAATGATGGCTGAATTCCATTTAGCTGCTTCAGTTTAAGAGTCACGGGGCTGGTTTCAAAAGGATATTTTGGTCTGGTCTATAGTGTTCAGCCAGAGGGAAGTTTCACAAAGACTTTGACCACGGCTTAGATCTATAATGGACATCTATATTCATCTATTGCAAAAAGCTGTTTAGTTTTCTACCATCTTAAGTAGGACAAATTTGCTATGAATTCTGGATGAATCAAGATTCCTTTTAAACTAAACAACATGCAAATGACGATGAGCTCCGTTCACTCCAGCAGAAAATGTTTGTCCTCTCGAAGAATTCAGCAGTTACAGGATATTTTTAAATGGAAAATTCAGCACAGAGTGAAACAAAGCAAAATATATCCAGTCGCATAATACTTGTAGCAGGACTGAAATGGTGTGGCTCTCTAATGTGGCAGGAATCAGACTAACTCATTAGTCAGACTCAGGACCGAGGTTTCCTTGGACCAATGAAAATGACTGACGATGTCCACGCTGCTGTTTATTTTCAGTGGGTTACTGCAGTTTCCCTTCTCATTAATCGCTCCACAACTTTGCTAGTAAACCACAAATTATGAGTCGTGTTTTCTTGTTAACCCAGAATTCGCAGAAAATTAGTCCTACTTAAGATATTCAAGAACTAAATAGCTTTGTGTAACCGATGAATTCAGACGTGTATGAGAAGTCAGAGAGTTAGTTAGAGCTAAGCTGTGGTCAGTCTTTGTGAAACAAGCCCCTGGTATTGTGCATTGTGCTGGTTCATTGTTATGCGTCATGGCTTACTAGGACACTTGAACAGAATGAAGCCACTGGTAATGTTGTAACACCTGTGCTTTTCTTATGAAAAGTCAAGATGTCTGCAGTAAAAAAAAAGGATTCAATCCCTCAAATCAACAGGTCACCTAGCTGCTTTTATCTCCTCTCCAGCATTTTCAAAAATCAGGTCAAGGTCACTGTCAAAAATTTCCATTGAAACTACTTTGCCCTGAAGAAGTAGTCCCCATAGATTTCTAATGTTAACATTTTTTTTCCATATTATTTTTCATTGATGTGAGTTCCACGAATGGAATTGAATTCACCTCTGTTCTTTGGGGGAGCAGGCAATTACTGTACAAAACACATGCACATCTTGCTGAGTCCAAAGCTGTAACTATGATTTCTGTTTCCTAAGGACTTGCAACACTGTGGAATGCTCCTTTTAATACGTTTTATTAATTAAACGAGAAACAGTACAACATTTCAAGACCAAATTGGCTTTTTTCAGGTTTTAATATTAGGACAGAGGCAGAAATATCACATATATGCAAGGTTTTTTTAATGTAGGTAAACTGTCTAAAAATGGGCGGTTAACTTCTCTCCCGTTGCCGGTTAATAAATTTGCCTTTCTGTTTTTCATTCTGGCGTGTCACATTCAACTTCACACATGTGCCATAAAGCAGCAAGCAATAAGTGACAATGTTAGGGAGGTTACTTTTTTGTTACGTCTTGTACTTCAGTCTGTTTTTCAAACTCAGTCCCAACTAAAAAATGCCGCTGCTTGAAGAGAGACGGATAGAATTTGTGGCTGAGATGACAAAAAGTTACCGACACAGGCAACAATTGCCTCCATGATATCTATTGTTGATATGGAAATGCTGTCATAGCATTGCGCCATAAAGGGGCTGAAAAGTAGCATGTCCACCTGGGTGATGTGTTTCCATCACTGCTGAATAGAGCTGAAGCAAATAAATTACCTCTGACTTCTGCAGAATCACTTGACCTGCAAATGAATGCTGATTGTACCCTTTCCAGCTGAAGACAAAAGCCAGATGTTAGTTTGTGTAGAAGGGTTTTTTTTGTCCAGTGTGACAGGATTGCTACTGTGAAAAGACAGCATTAACCAGTGAAGCCACGCTGCCGCCAGTTAACACCGGCAAATTATAGCCAGCTGGAGAATATGTCCACGCATATGCAAATAGTGAGGGATTCAATATTCATACTGTAGTATTTGCGAGATATTTTATGCAAATGAACAAATGCAGCAAAATGCCATGAGCACTGCTTGGTGACTGTTGTTGTCACTTGATGAGAAATGCTTGTTGTTTGAAAACAAACACCTGCTGTGCGTCTCGATGGCTCTGTGGCAACAACATGGAACACTATGGAAACTGTGACGACTTATTACAGCACCATGTTTAAAACAATAAATGCTACATTTGCTCTCACTATTCACCACTGCCAAAAAATCTCATCTGTATACAGCAAAACAAAAAAGCAGAGTCAGTTGAGGCTTTTTTTCTCCACGTTGAAAGTTGTGTCTGTCTTTCAAAGCCTGGCAGAACGCGTGCCTTTCTTCCTCTGTTTTTGTTTAACGTCCCATCGATTACTACCTCTGCTCGCTGAGAGCAGAGTGGATATTTTTTTTATGGCTCTCTTTGTGGTGGCTGTCTGTGGTGTGACATCCTTGTCCTGACAACGAGACTGTGAGAGAGGGAGAAAAACCCTCAGAAAAAAAAAGGAAAAGACAAAAATGCAGTAAGGCAGCAGAGCAGCACAGCCAAGAACTCACTGAGCCTTTGTTTTCAACACACTGCCTTAGGTACGCAACTATGCACACTAAATACAATGAGTGATTAAAACAGACACAGGGAAAACAAATTTTGGACTCCATATTTCTCATGACTTTCCTGCTTTTTCCTTCCTTCGGTGCATATAATCTGTTGCACTTCTGCTTTCCAGTTGTTTTTTTAAAATATTTCTGTTCCAAGATTAAATTATGTTTTGCAGTTTTATTCTGTATTTCTATCTGTGTACCTTGAGGGAATTAATTAGAGCTGGTCACAGATAATGTGCAAGGCAGGGTCCAGCATTGGGATGTCCATCTTCCGCCAAGGGACTAGCCTCTCGCTCTGGATATACATTTAATGCATGGTGAAACAAACAGTTATTTAATAAACCTGCATTTTGGTGACACAGTGAGTCCTTGTAAATGGACCTTAGAGAAATCATAAATCTTTTGAACATGAGTGTACAGCATTCCTGTTGTATTGTAAGTATTCTGAGGATCAGTTTTATGTTGTCAGCGAGCCATGAGGGAATTTCATGCAAGCAAACTTCACAAAGTGATAAAATTACAAAATGTCGGTGTAGCTGTCTCCAGCATTTCTGGAAAGGCACTGTAGTTTTTACAAAGCTCACTTTAGGATTATCAATAAATCACAGCACACAAAAAACTCTCCTAGTTTTTAAATCTCTACGGACAACTCAGACTTTACTCTCGTTGTCTGCCAGGGCTTTATCTCTTGCTTTAAAAAGATCAGAAACTGTCAACTGCCAAACTCCGAAGAGCAGCAGCATGGCCATTAGGCAACCGTAGAGACTGTTGTGCTCTCTTTCAGAGGGTTTGTGAGAGAGCAGCTCTGAAAAGCCCTGCCAAGACCCAGCCTAAGGGAGCTCCTGCGAGCTCAGGGCCTTATTTCTGCCTCTACATCCAGGCTGCGCTCATCAGCCAGTCTGTCTGCAATCAACAATAGAGCCAGATGGACAGAGACCGAAGGATGCACTGGCTGACTCTACAGTATATGCAGCCAAAAGAGTGCTCAGAAATAACTTAGTTAAACCAGAAAGACCTTAGTTTCCCAGGTTTGAACAGGTGCACAGGTAGAGATCTACCTTGTGCTCAAAGAGTTTGTTTTTAACTCTTTTTGCAGAGGAGGTTTGCTGAGCATGCACGCTCTGTTTTTAGTACATACCAAAAAATTTGTGACCTTAAGTACACCTGCACAGCACAACCCCAGTCCTCTGTGGACCAGAGAGTTGATTCCCTGTTGAGACCTTCTCAGCCTGTCTGGTGACTTCATTCCTCCCTATAATGATACTTCCAGTACATCTCTAGGACTTCTACATGACGCTGATGAAAACTATTATCAACATTTATTCTGAGTATATACGAGAAGCTTTAATATGCTAAAGATACAGTATTTCATCATTGCATCATGTGGTAATATGTAGATAATTTTGCAAATGTCATATAGACATTTACTGTTTTAACAACTTTTCATGAATTTAAATCTTATCTTCAGACTTTCTAGCTGTGTGAGAAGAAGACAAAATTAAAATATAAAATGTCATGTGAGAACAACAGAGCTGAACTATTTATTCAAAATGTATAATTAGCTCCAGTCTCTCGGTGAGATCGAGTCTAACACTAACCAGAGGAGTATTAATATTTAGACTCGGTGGAGGAAGAATGATTCTACGTGATATAACACAAGTTTATTTTGCAATTAACGCAGCTGACGGAGGCAAAGCTGAGGATGTGCCCGTCATGTAGACACAAGTTTTATAAAAATTTCATGTGCTTATTTTCAGTGTGTGGACTGAGGCAGAGATTAGGCACACGTGCCTGTGATTTGCCCATCAACTTTTGTGGGTCATAACGACAGCAGATTCATATTTCCTCAAGGGTTTTGCACCATATGCTCAGGTATCACTTCACTTCCACTCAGGACATAATAAGCACGACTTTACAATAACACAGCCCTAAAAAAGATTCCCTCTGTTAAACTGCTCTCTGCCGTGATTCGACCACAGACTGTCTGATTTTCGGCCCAGTCTTTCCACATACAGTGATTCTTCAGTTGAGTTCTGCTATAGCTTTTTCTCGACTTTACAATAAAAAATAGAACCATTCCCAAAGTAGATGGCTTACTAATGACCAAAACAAAGCTTCTCAGCCATCTGCCTGCTGGTGTGTGTTGTGTTTAAAGAGCCAGAGGTCTTATGAGACCAAATGCCAAGCGTGCCCAGAACAAAGAGAGCAGACTGTACATTTCTGTGTGGTGCTGCAACCTGCCAAGCCTCCCAGGGCGCGAGGTCTCCATGAGATGAAGCTGAGCAGAGCCGCAGGGGAAGAAAGAAAAAAAAAAGGACGAGCCAAAAAGCCAGCAGCATTAGATACGAGCCTTTGAACTGGGGAGTGGGCTAAACCTTCACGCTTAAGACGTCAGAGGGAGGATTTACAGCTGCACCCTGCAACAAGGCATGTGTCCCTCCATATACATATATATATATATATATACACTAAAAATATCTCCCGCAGGGTATTTATCTAATACACACTGTATATACACAAACTCGCAAATATGCACTCACAAACACAGGCACTAGACAAAGTAAAGTACCAACACACACATATATGTGGGAGCTGATTTAAGCCTTTCCTTATTCGACTTTAGTCTTTGAAGTGTTCCTCTACTCCTCTTGGTAGTGTAAGGAGGTTCGACCCGCTAAAGCCCGTGGAAACAGGATTAGTCTTGCCCCGCTTCCTAATTAATTGCCGGGATGTTTGGCTAATAAATCTTGGTTATCTGGTCCTCTAATCATAGAAGGAAATAGCACGACTCTGACCCTGCCGCTGGAATTTTTAACAGTCTGCGCTTTCTGTAATCTAGCTCCGAGAAATGTGGAGGGAATATCTGCTTTATTTTGCTCCTCTCCTAATTTAATTAAAAAAGATAGGCCAGTGCATTGCGGAAATTGTTGTGCATCTTTAGATTAGGCTCTAATTGGCTGTATTCTGCAGCAAGTTTGGTTTTGTGTGTTTTTTAAAGAACTGTTCTTGACACAGGGTAAGACGGGATAGGATTATGAGTCAAGACAGTAACTCAAGTAAAGTGAGGGACTTTCTGACTGCAAAGCACCTGAGGTTCAACTGAGAAGGTACACGCTGTCTTGAGACTTACATACTCGCAGATATTCGAGTTAATAAAAAACTACACTCTCACACCCAGAGGCATACATGCCTACAGCAACGAGCACAGGTTGGGATAACAGTAGCGAGTGTTTGCTCGCTTCTGCCCTGCCACAGACAGCTTACCTTCTCTGTGGAATTGCAGCTAAGATCGTAGTCTTGCATTCGAGGTCCGTTACAGCATGTCTGTATGAGTAGGCATTCATAATGCACCAACCAGAGCTCAGGAACAGAGCTGCCATGTCATCTCATTCACAATATCATGCTACAGCTGTGAAATACAACTCAAAGAGGTAGGCAGGGATGGAAATGAATGAAAAAAAAGGGAGCTGAGAGTGAGCAAATGAGTGAGAGATAAGCTGTGGAGGAGCAGAGATACAGGTGCAAATGTGCAGTTTGAGGACAGCTTGAGACTCACTCGATGAAATGGAAAATGTGTGAGGGATTGAAAATATGTGTGTGTGTGAGTGTGTGTGTGTGTGTGTGTGTGTGTGTGTAAAAATAGTTACATGTGATCCCAGGCTGGGACGACTCCTCTGGTCCCAAAGAGACCTCAAATAAATTAGGTTAAGCGATGTGCAAATCCCGCAGCTGTTTGTGGGAGCGTTTTGCAGCCATATAAGTGGCATCCAGCTGAGTATCACAGACTGTCCCTGCCATCTCAAAGAGAACACATCAGACGATGAGTAGAGTGGCTTTGCCTCCCTGCAGGAATCATGTTCATGAGAAAGACTTTGAAACATTATGTATCCCACAAGCTGGATTCTGAAATTCCCTGTTTTCTCTGCAATGAAAAACATTACAAGCAAAGCGTATAAAAGAATATGAGTTTCTGCTGAAGTTATGATTATGACTTTTTCTATTGCTCCCTTTAGAGAGCATAGCCCTTAGCAAGGTGACAAGGAAGCAGCCCACATAGCAGTGGGAGCTGGAACTTCATAATTGTTCTGTCACAATAAAACTGATGCAGAGGTTTGAGATTTCAGTTTATGACATAGCCTCAAAACACACATAAACTAACATGCAGGCAAAACAGCTGATTTTCCAAGCAAGGCCGCCTCACATTTCCTTACATAAATCAATTACTCTATATCAAAACATAAGTAAGCATACTGAATGAGCGCATGATGGTGTGCATCAAAGTGCCCATGCCAAGTTTGTGCACGTGTGCCAATTTACAGCATGTGCCATTGTTTCGTTCTCATCGTCTGTTATTAATATTTGAGCAAATGCTGTCAGACAGCTCCCAGTGGAGAACCCACAGCAGTCATTAACTGTAACAACCTGGGAGTGACCCTCCGAGGGACAAGGTCTTCACTCTGATTACACAACAACACAAAGAAATCTGAGGGACCACGATGCCATGATCGAGCTCGGCTGCATCTCTGATGTTTTTTGTTATGCTACAAATAATCTGACGTTTTTTTTTTCCAGAGCAATTGTGAGGGTTCAAGCTGTGGCTAGCGCAGGCATCTGCAGCCACATTTTGATCATGATCACAAAAGATAGTCGTGTTTTATGCTATTCACACTCTATAATTGCAGTCAATATTTCTGAAGGTAGGAGGTACTGAAAAGATTTGATGGAGGCAGTAAAAACAGTAATGACTGAGACTGTGAAAGGGGAATCGAATGTAGTAATCCTACAGATGCCATAAAAGCACACAAGGCACTCCTCAAAAAGAATATCTCTCATTTCAGAGGCAGCTGAGCCAGCCATTGGAAAATATACTGATTTAAGAATAATGATGTTTGGAACAAAAACATTTACATAAAATTTAAAAAGTAGTTACTTCACTGCAGTTAATTTGTCTTTGTTTTATTCTCGTCTTTATCCAACTCCTCATAAAGTTATAATTTTTTGCCTGTCATATGCGCTAATGAAGAATAATAAAGTTAGGTGAAGCTCGAGAAGCTAATTGTTGGCAGTTTGGTTAAAAGCACAGAGATGGACAGCATACTAAATAGACTGGCACATAATAGACAGAGACAGAACAGACATTTTGTCACTTACATCATTTTTAGATATCTCTAAAATAATGCCTGATACACCACCATCCTCAGACATCTCAGGGTGTGGTATATGTGGTCCAAATTTTACTGTTCCAATCTTAACTATCTTTTACCATTTCCACACATTTCTAGCACTGTCCTCATCACATATTAGGAAATAAGGAGAATGAGGATGGTGCAGCAATAACAAAGGACGTGCCAGATGTGATACAGACTATTTATATCCAGGCAGCCAGGCTGATCCCAGGAAAAGACGGACGGCAAATGCAGAGAGATCTGTGGACCCCTGAG
>JAQQZW010000023.1:15209213-15220286 GCA_029814745.1 Zanclus cornutus | reverse complement strand
AGATTAAGTATGAGTCATCACTCTGCTACACACACACTTCCCTCTGACTTTGTCACTTAGACTGACAGATGTATCATTTCATAATCACTGGAAATAAATACAGGGATTATTTACAGCAACACAGACCACAGCGATTCTGTAGCTATTTTGATGGGACTGGAGATTTATTCCTGACCTTGAAGACATGCTTTTGTTAACTTTGATTATAGGGAACAATTCCGTAAATCACAACACATTCCTCTGGTTGTTTTTGTCTGTCAACGCTATCCATATACAAAATATTATCCAAAATCTATTCTTTTACAGTGGTACTTAATGTTCTAAGACTCCGACAGGACCTGACAGTCTCGAGAAGCAAATTATTTTAAAGCCATGTATTAACTTTGCATTTGCTGCTGTATGTTGTGCCACAGCAAATTATTAATCTTTAAGTTGATAAACAGAAAATTCATCTGCAACAATTCTGATGATAGAAATGCCAAACTCATCTGTAGCTTCTCTTATTTTGCCTCTATAGACTTTCATAAAGTTAAACTGAATAACTTATTTATGGTAATGGATCACTATTTACTGATATTTCGTGTACCAAACTGGTTATTAGACTGATCAAGAAAAGAATCAGACAAAAAATGGATAAATATGATCACAATCATTTGTGTCAGCCCTTAAAACACTGTACTGTAATGTAATTGAATTTTTCAATCTTAAGTTTCATTTTAATTCTACATTTCAGAAGGAAATATTGTACTTTTTACTCCACAACACATATTTGACCGCAAAAGTTACTAGTTACTTTGCGGTCTAAGATTTACACAGAAAACATATAAAAACGTATAAAAACATATAAAACCCAACCTTACTGGCTTACAAGAATGCAGTGTGGGTAGAGTTGTCAGCAGTTCCACCAAAGATACATTTCCTGTCTAACTTTTGAGATGGTTTCATTCTAAATACCCGTTTAAAGCCCAAAGATAATAATTTGTATCTGATATGTTCTTTTCCAAAAGAAAAAGTTCACTTGTTTTGTTAAAATCTTTAAAATGACATCTACTCCAGAATCCAGAATTTATGAAAATAGGTTGAACTGCTGGGAAACAGATCCAGTCTCAGTGTAAGTGCACTAGAGGCTTGACCCACCCTTGAAAATAGGATGTTCAGTGAGTGTATAGAAACTTTCCAATGTTAGCAAATGAATGTGAAAACATCCTTCTAGTGTCAGACTTTGCAAAAACATCATTCAGTACATAAATCCATCATCTATAACTACTTACCCTTTGGAGGAGTCGATCCCAGATGATATTGGGTGAGAGGTGGGGCAAACCCTGGATAGATCACCAGTTCATCACAAGACAAACAACCATTTACACTCATATTCACACCTACAGGCAATTTTGAGTCACCAATTAACCTAACCTGCATGTAACTGGACTGTCCATGCAGCAGTGGTTATGAACCCAGAACCTTCTGGCGGTGAAGCGACAGTGTTAACCACTGCATCACTGTGCCGTAAGCCAAAACATTCAACTGGTGTAAAAACATATTTCTGAGTGAAGGGAAACTGTAATTGACGAATCTGTCTACTGTAGCACATTATGAATTAGTAATTATACCTATTTATGATGTCTTTTCCCCTTCTTGTCTACAGACATGCACATACAAACACAGACAATGATGACAGCTTACACAGATTTAAATGAGGGTTAATGTGACCTCAACAGCATAGATGACATTGAACATGTCACTGCACGTTGATCAGCCTCGGTGTACTAGATTTTCCTGCAGTCACAAAGATGTGGCAGCTAGGTTGAGCTCCAACTAATGAGAACAACCAAACAGACAAAAGAAAACGTCAGATCCAAACTAAAAATGATGTGAAGGTTTGTCATATTGGGGTGAATACCTGATGAGGCCTGGATTCTGCTCTGCTACCGATGGACTGGGCGTGTATTGTGTGTGTAGTTCATGCAGGTATACATGTACGCGCACTGGTGTGTACTCATGAACTGCACACATAATCACACACACAGTCTCTCTCATACACACAAATAGGAATTGCAAATGCAATCAAAGCTGTTCAGCCTCATCAGTACGCCATTTTGAACAAGAGCAGGTGCTGGAGGAGTACAGACCCGCATCTACCTGCTCGGCTGTTGTCAGACCAAACACTAAATCTACTGTAATTGAGGCCAAGTGTCTCCTGAGCGGCCTCTGATTGGCTCCCTGTTCGCGGTTGGCCAGATGTCAGTTCTGACTAAGTTTCCACCCATCACCCTGCCAGACGTACAGACAAACAAGCACAACAGCAACCGGCTATTATATAATAAATCTCTGCTGCTATATGTGTAATATCACAAACTGTGTTATAACACGACTCATCTGTGTTGACGGCCAAACCGCCTCTCTTTGTCTTCATCCCCTCTCTTCCACTTTGCATGCCTCTCATTGTTCCACTGTATTAACTATCTTCACCTCTCTCGTTACGCATTCTTACAGGTGCAGCAACAGCACATCTTTTCTTAATGAGGCGCAGAGTGTAAGGGCTTTACAGCAGACTCCACAGCACACACACAAGCATACATATCACTGCAAATACACACACAGCCTCTAGTACTCAAGGTCAATACCAAGACAAAAACACATAAAGGTGCATTGGAAGTAATCTGTCTTTCCTTCTCCTCTCTTGCTCTGGCCTCATAAAGTTCCTCTTCAGATGTCGCTCTGGACTACAGGTACTTAACTGAAAAGTTAGATTACTGAATTATGCATAATGAATACTCAACTTGCATAATTTAGGGATGTCATACATAATTGATCATAATTCAATTGTGATTCTCCGACGGGATAATTAGGACTATTTAAATCATTAGATGTCTTGCATGAGTATCAATGAAGTAAAGGAGGAGCTGAGATTCAGCCGACCATTCGTCCATCCACACCCCTCCATCCTCCTTCCCTCCACCCCTCACTGACCTCATTCACCATATCTCCTGTGAGCAGACTCATAAGCAGCACCTGTGAGTGATCATCAAATTTACAGACAATACAAAACGACTGTGTGTGTGTGTGTGAGTGGCTGATGAGACAAAACTGGGCCAGGAGCCTTGGGGATCAAGTCATCCATTGTTGCTGCAGTCTGTCTGAAGTTTATGAATGCTGTCCCTCCCTCTGCTGTCCACCTGCACATTTTAGGAGTGTGTTTGTGCAAAGTCTCTAACAAGTCAATGATCCATGTCCAAGGATGCTTAACATGTCAGTCGGTAAATAGCACGACATATTAAAAGTATGTGAGGGTGCATGTTATATAGCCTTGTGTGTTTAAGGCATGTTGGCAGACATTCAGAAAATTTCCCATCCATATTCACCTCCATTAACAAAACAACTACAAAAAAGCAAGATTATTTGTCGGGTTTGTCTTCATCTTTAAGGAAAGCCCAAAATGAGCAGCCTCAAGAACTGATTCTAATTGTTCTAGAAGACAAATCCTTGCACAAAGTCAACAGCAGGGAGTGCTGTGCTAGGTTCATTCACTGTTCACATGAAGCACTTCAGATTTTACCTAATTGGCATGGAAGGCATCTCTCACTGCTCCCTGATCAGCCTGAACACCTCTTGGCTAAATTTGTCCTCCTACTTTACATCCTCTCACCTCTGCCTTGCTCTAACTGTGAAACTATTTCTTACTGAAAAACAGGCTACAATTAGTCTGGTATGTAGTCTCCCACAATTTTACAAATAGAGACCTGCTATTGCTGCATGCTGTCTATCCTGGAGGCCTTGTCACCTACACACTCCCCTTTCCACACACACCTCTCCCTCTTGCTTCATTGTGCCACCAAAGACTTTTCATCCACTCCCTTTTATTACTCTGTCTTTCAGTCTGTCATACATCCTCTGCCTCAATACACTGTTTCTTCCAGAGACTCATTGCATCCCCTCTTATCCTCACATTGCTTTCTGTTTTGTCCCCAGTAATATATATTTAGCCTCCTGTATGTCTCTCTCTCCTCCCAGTTGTCCTCCTCCCCATTTCCCCTGTTAACAACTGAAGTGGGTGCTGAATGTAGGATGTGTTTCTCTTTCCCTGTTTCTTCCTCTACTTAAGTGTCCATCATTATGCTTAAAGTGTGCTCACTAAAGTGAATACAATTCCAACTTGCTTTGATCCAAATTTATGAACATTATTTGTCTTTTTTATGCTACAAGTGGCATTTATTTTACAAACCAATGCAGTGTAACTAGATGCATGCTGATGCTGTGAAGGCTGTTTGTGTGTGCGCGCGTGTGTGTGTGTGACTTCATACCTAAAGTCACTGTAGGGGTGTATGATCCATGCTCCTGCTGATTTCAGTCTTTCCTGCTCCAGTGCCACAGCTTTGTGGGATCCGAACATGCGCAGGCTGAACTTGTTGACCCCTGGCTGAAGCATGGCTCCAAACTGTCGCTGAATGAAGGTGCTCTGGTTGGAGGTGCTGTAGTCCTCCCCATCCAGCCCCATGCCAAACCCACCCAGCCCAGAGTGACCCACCATCTCAGGGGTCCCTGCTGCAGTGGTGTTGCAGGCAGTGGTGGTGGTAGTCTCTTGGCCAGTGGCAACCACCATCACTCCAGTCCCAGTGGAGGAGGTGGAAGGCAGGGCCGCACGGGATGAGGCAAAGCCCACTGAGCGTGGAGGAGGATGGGCTGTGGCAGAGGAGGAGGGCGGCGGAGGCGGCAGGGGCACTGGGGTGGTTGGGGTGCCTGCTGTACGGAAGGGAAGGCCATCCCTGGTGGAGGAGCTCATGATGGAGAGGCGACGGCCACGTCCACCTAAGGAAGTGCTGTCTGCCCCGAAGGAGCCCTTCTCCCCTTCCAGTGAGGCCTGGGACAGCCTGTAGCCCGGAGAGGGCAGGCTGCCCTTACTGCGCCGCTTTGAGTCCCCACCGTTACGTCTGGGAAGGCTGTCACCCCCAGACCCCCCGGCGCTACTGGGGGTACCCACACCTCCAGCCACTCCATCCATCCCTGCTCAGGAGGAGGAGGGCAAGGGGAGGCTGAATCTAACCTGTAACTCCCGCCCCCTCAGAAAAACTATTGTTTAGAGTAATCGACCTGTCTGTATTACATAGGTGGAAATGTCAATGTCAGTCTGAATGTTATATTGAAGAAGCTAAAGAAAAGTGGCCTCTGTATCTCCAGTCATTCTCCCGAAGCCAACAGCTCACACCTCCGCCCTCTCTCCGCAGACGTGGCCATGCTTACCTCAGTGCCCTTGGAAAAAGACCCATCCAGACATTTAATGCTTCGCCCTGCCGGTGTGAGGCCAGCAGCTTCACTTTTTCTCTTTTTTAAGGAGACTCGTTCGTCCTTACAGATGTTTCTGTATCATTCCTCCTTCCTCGTCCTTGAAACGTTGCTGTCTCCCCGAGGCCCTCCCCCTCCTCTCCACAGCCGCCCTCAACGCTCCGACGCCGGTCATTTTGGCACCGGATTCCCGGTCTTTTGTAGATAACGGAGCTCGCCGCTCATTGGTCTTCTGTGTCCTGTCCGTGAAGCCTCTATGTCCAAGGCTGCTCATCCAATTTTGCTAATCTCTACATATGTCATTATGCAAGAGATGATTTGAGCTCTAAGGTGGTAGAGTGGGGAACATTCATCCGCGGATGAATGACAAGGACACTTTATACTCTGTCAGGAGGGATGGGTTGTTAATGGACATAAGGGACGCACATTATCATCGGCACACACGGGCGCTCACACTCCGAGGCGCACTGATTCATTCTGACATGCACAAGAAACACGCACACCGGAAAACATACCGACAGAAACATATAAGACGGCGGAAACAAGCTAATCCAACCCAAGTCTAGCCCATGTTCTCCCGAAATGGAAAGCACGTTGTCATGTTCAGCATCCGAGCGGAAAAGCACTCATCGTGATGGTAGGCGCGCCGAAATGTTTCCTGCACGCCAATGAAGCGCTCAGACAGCCAGGGGAGAGAAAAGCGGTTGTACATAAGATCTATTTTCTAAAACTGATTTCGGAATTAACTTGGTCAGGTGTTCAGAGTCTGACGTCCTAAATCTTGCGTTCTCTCATCAGCAGCCGCTGCCATCTTCTCCCACTTCTGCCTACTTTCAATGACATTGTGTCCAGAGTACAGGCATACGGCAGTGTCCTTTTCCCTCTTATGGCACCGAGGTATATTTCTGTATATTTCAATATAAAAAGCTGCTCCCTCGTGCGCTCTAACGACTTCAAATGCCTCCTTAAAAATAGAACAACTTGTTGAGCGTTTGAGGTAGCTCCTGATTCATTCAGAGCCGATAGAGTCCAGTTTAAAGCGAAAATTCACTTCACACTCTGTCTCAACACTTAGAGGTCGGCCGGCACGTCCACAGCGGCGCGCAGTGCATGCAAATGAAATATTAAATAAATAAATGTGCATATAAAGGTCCGGATCCAATCGGTCTGTTGCCATGGCATCTGCATTCCCATCATCAGTCCCTCAAGGCCGCATGCCCGGCCCGTGCAAGACGTACGAATCCCTAGCAGGTAGGCTACAGGTTGCGCGTCATCTTCTCTCACCCTTGTAGCAAGGGAGCGCGTGATGGAAAGAGTGATGATGAAACATCTATTAAATCTCGGGAAAAGAACAAGTGTTTTTCTTTTTTAAAGACGGCGTTAAGTTACAGAAGTACACAGTAAAAAGTTGCAAGAGAAGAAAAGAATAGGCCTAAGTTCACTAAAACTGTAAAGTCCAAATTTACCTGGTGATGTATAAAAATTAAGTCTTTTAACGGTTATGGTTCGTGCAAGGGATGATGATATTTTGTTACCCATAGCTGATGTAGATAATTGTTAATTTAAAGAGACAACATACGCCTGCCAAGTTACCCGTAAATACACAATTAGTCATTTATCACCTGTTGAAACTGTTGTTGATCACCTGTACGTGTTTGAATACAGAGAAAGCTGCAAACCAAAAATTAGTCTTGGAAATTAACTAAATACGTTTACTTAACTACTGTACTTAAGTATTAATTTATCAGTATTTCTCTTGAATATTTCGTGTTGTATTTTGTTTAAGGCTAATTTATACTTCAACTTTAATACATCTCAGAGGCAAATATTAACCCATTTTACTCCACTCTATTTATTTCACTCCATTTATTTGACGGCTTAAGCTATAAGTGACTTTACAGATTAAACATTTTCACAGCCTTCTTGTCCATTGAAATGTGTTTTTTGATAAACTGAGAGGTCACGTGTTCCTTTACTGAGATCAGTGTACTCTCCTTTTTCTTAAGCTACATAAACCATTTAAAAACCCTCTGGGACTAGCTGTAAAATGCATTGTCACAAAGATGAGGACAGCTGCTTTCTGAGTTCATAAAAAGTGGACTTTTTAGAGATAAATGGTTCTCACAGGACAGCAACACTACAAACATATATTAATCTTGTAGAATATGATGCTGTTGTTGCTGATGAAACTACCCAACAGTATGTAAAATAGTTAAAATTAGAAGAACCTTAAAGATATACAACAGTAATACATAACATTAATGCATCAGTATTCAAAGTGAATTATAAATAGAGACCATTTTCTGCATATTATGTACTTTTGCTTTAAAAAAGCAGAGTTTGCTGATAATATTTAACATACTTTTACTGTAGTAAAGTTTATAATGTACGACTGCACTTGTAGCATTTTTACAGTGTGGCACTGATACCATAGTTTTTAGTACTTAAGGATTTGAATACTTCTCCCACCACTGAAAACAGGCCCCAGTAGAAAATTAAAAATTCAATTCTTTTAGCACTTTAAATGCATTATCTCAATGCATTTTGAAAGATAAATTGTAACAAAAACCAATGAACAACATGCTCAATAAGCTTTATGTATGTGGCTGTGGATATTATGGAAAGAATAAGAGTAAGTAATTTAAGTGAGCAGGATTCAGGGAGTATTAGAGCTGGAAATGCAACACCGAAGAAAGAGGAAGCACACAGAAAAAAGGTTAGGACGTTACAAAAAGAATAATGAGACATTAAGCAGCCATACGCAGGAAAAGATATAATTAGTTTATGAGAGAACACAATGCAGATGTCGGCATCTGGTTCATCTCAGTGGACAAAAGAATGTATTTCAATACCCGTCATCTGGGCATCTCCCAGCACTGCTCATAATAGCCAAAAGATTGTGCCGTCATAGAGATAAGCTCAGGACTATGGACAGGAATAAAAGCCTTATCTCCAAATTCTACAAAGGCTACCAATAATGATATGCTGTAACAATAGCAAACAAAGAAACAATAGTCATTTTCATTTCAATATACTCCCATAATATACAAAGACATTAAAAGAAAGGTAGAGGCTGGACGGCTCAATTATTGAAGCTTAATAGTTTAATTTGGAGTTATCACTTACAGGACACGTTAAACACAAATTCAACATTTCCTTACAATACCATGAGTTTCAGTAATAATGGTGATGCTGTCAAAATGCTTTTGTTATTCTATTAGTGACAGTGGTTTTTATTTAGTTTAAGTGTGGTGTTCATCACACTTACACGTTACAGGATCTGCCATAAAGAGGGTTTAACACTGGCTGGTCAGCATGTCACTCAGGTTGAGAGTCAAGTAAAGTTAGGTTGTTATGGGGCACTGACTGCCCTCATGATATTAGTGTGACCCGACCCTGGGATCCAGCCTGTCACTACAATCACCATGTCGCCAGACTTGAAGAATCCTCTTGCTTTCCCTGAAGAGGTGGATGGAGAGAAACACAAGTGGGTGTGTGAGTAATACAGTATCATAGCATACAAACAACCAGGCTAATGTAGGCATACAAACAGACAAACAGCTCACACACACTGACCTATATCCATGCCGAAGTTGACCCTGTTGTCCACATCATCGGCCCAGACAGGAGCAGGCAGAGGATGGAAGAGGACAGGAAACACTCCTCTTAACAGCTGAGACTGCCGAGCCACCTGAGAGAGAGGACAGAGATGTGAAGTGAAGGTTCAGCAATGATTTCAGGGTTGTGATCCATCACAGCGAAAACTTATTTATGTCAAAAATAACTATACATTTTTAGTGAAAGGGTCACAGGGTCAAGGCCCAATGCAAGCAGCTGTGCACTGCGCTGAATCCGTCCACAGCAGGCCCAGATGTGCTGCTCTCAATCAGGGTCTGAATCAGACCTCAATCTTTAACCTCCATATGGAACAAACTGTACAGCATGTGGAGGGAGTTCTTATACGCATTACCTCCACAGGACTTGTAAATTCAAGGTAATCATAATCTGATTTAGAACAGTTTGTAACATATTTTGTGCTCCAAACAGGTTTTAAAATAACTGTCCCTGAATAATAAAAAACACTGTAGAAGGCTCCGTAAAACAAAAATACACTGCAGCAAAATATCCCACATAAATACAGTCAGTAAAACCAATCTTACATCTTTAGGGCTGTCACCATTTATAACGATAGAAAGTGAGAGTAAATACTGACTGTATCGCACACTGTTCAGTTTTGAAAGTGTGAGTCTGAGTCATCAACAACTAACTAACATGGGTCAGACAAGACAAATGTACTGCTGGTTCATAGAGGCAGACTGCACCTGAGGACTTCTGGTGATGGCAATAATAGGACAACGAGGGCGGTACCTGGACAGGAGATGTGCCGCCCTGGAGAGACGTGGAGGAAAGAAGGATGGTGAGAAGGAGGAAAAATGTTTTTTCTTTAATGTTGAATCATACTGTATGAACAGTGTTTCCATGTACAGATTGGTGACAATTTAAAGGAAACATCGACATAAAATGTGTACCTGAGGACAGCCTCACAGAGCTGATCATCAGTGCACTGAGCATCACTGTAGACTCTAGTTTCCTTACAATCTTGATTAAAAAGCAAGGTTAACCTGCTCTGCTCAGCCTCTTTATACAAGTGTGATATGTTTGGGGAATATACATATGTTATGTTTTTCCACTCAATGCTGAGATTTTTCCTCAAATGTGTCACCCTCTGTATGTATGTAGAAATGGATATATGTGGTGATTAAAAATATGTTTTTACATGTGTAGTATATCTATAGGCTATGTATGTGTGCATGTGTGCAGAGTAGAGTAATCTTTATATTTCCAGCAAGCAGTCAGAACACACAAAAATACACAATAACATAAGGTGAACACAATAAACATTACAGTCAACATAAAACTCTACCCTTAGGATGCAAACACAGGGAGAAGAAGTGCAATATTTAATCTTTGCTCTGGGATAAAAAACAAAACAATAACCATCTGATACTCCAACCTTGAAAGACCCTATATATCGTGTCCAGGCGGAAGAAGAGAAACTCAAAAACCGTGAGCGATATGTTTACTCGAATGACTTTAAGAATTGTGGCCAATGCCACTGTTCTGCATTAATGCAGGAAGTGGTTTGCCCTATATATAAAAAGGAAGAATTTCAGGGTGTGGAAGGTGGGGGTAGTAGACGGGCGTGTAGACCATCTGACTTCTACTACTTCTACTACCAGTTGCAGACCTTCAATTCAACCCTTGTTCATTATTTTATTAGCAGGATTCACAATCTTTCCGTAACCTTACAGGAATAGTTTAACATTATGGAAATATGCTTATATGCTTTCTTGCCAAGAGTTAGCTGAAAAGATTGATACCACTCTTATATCTATACGATGACTGATAAAAGTTACAGCCAGCAGCCAGTAAGCTTAGCTTAGCACAAAGACTGGAAACAGCTAGCCTGGCTCTGACGAGGCAACAGCAAGATTTAATGTGTTAGTTGGTGAGTTTTAGAGGTGTTGAAATGTGATTTGTTACTTTTAGACAGAGCCAGGCTAACTGTTTCCCTCTTGTTCCAGTCTTTGAGCTCAGCTAAGCTAACAGGCTGCTAGCTATAGCATTATATTTACTGTACAGACATGAAAGTGGTAACAATTTTCTTGTCTATCTCTCAGCAAGAACACAAATAAGCATATTTTCCGAAATGTCAAAAAAAAGAAGAAAATCTTTAACAATGCCCTAACCATACAGTTCTTCTGGTGATAGCTTTGTTATACCCACCTGCCA